>JBBPFJ010000619.1:0-69276 GCA_037975025.1 Excoecaria agallocha
AAGCATAGATATATAACTTTGATGAAGAAAACTAAATCCAGTTCAGTCCTTAAGATTCTCAAAATTAGGCTTGAACATATATGATCTGAATCTATCCTTATACCTAGACCATTTTATAGTATTTTAGAAATAACTCCCTCTATAGAGCTCATATTGAGATGAATTTAATTTCAATAGAAACTAGACTCATTTATGAGTAACTTTTATGAAGATAGTATGACCTAAGTGATGGAATATGACATGGTATGAATGTGATGATAGCACAGCGGAAAAACAAAAATTTTTTTTATCATACATACCATATAATTCCAAAGCAAGAAACGAAACATGCAATTTTAGGGTTGTAGAACTTACAACTTATGATGCCTTTTGAAAATTGAAGTTGATGATGCCCAGCAACTAAGATGACTTTATCCGCCTTAGATCTCGATCACCAATGCCAAGGAACAGCCTTTTGCGCCACTCCCTCTATTCTCACACACACAATTGCAACGCGGACGGCTTAAAATCGAGATTGCTAGCTCTCTTTTTCGGTATTGTGTAAAGGCAATGGTTTTGAAGCTACAAAATTTGATTTTGTACTTCTCTTAGGTTGCTATTACTACCCAAGATCACAAAAGAATGAGGAACTATCCTTTCTCCTTGTGAAAATTGGCTAAAAGAAATTCTTTGAGAGAGAGAGAGAGTTCACGCAAAACATAGAGAAAATACACTAGGGTTTCACGTTTTTCCCACAAAAATATATATCTCTTTTCCTTTTAAGTGATTAATCTCAAATATACTACCTTAAGATAATTAATATTAGCTAAAGATAATTAATATTTGCCTTTATCACTTAATTAAAATAAGTAATATTTATTGATAAAAACTCTTTTAATTTATCCAAGATAAAAACAAAAGACATTTAATCAAATAATATCACTTAATTTAGGATAAAAGATATGTCATTTAAATCTAATAAACCACTTAAATAAAACTATACATATGCCGAAATTCCTTGTTATTTTTCTAGGAATTTCGACCACATCAAATTTCATTTAGATGATTTAATTAGATAAATATGTCTTTAGGCTTTAATACTCAATTAATTAAATTAATACATGACATTTAATTAATTAAAATTAAACCTTGTGGGCTGAATTTCTCTCTCTCATGGGCCAAGGTCCAATCGCAATCTAATAACTCATTACACACATTAATTTGACTTTAATTAAAAGCCCAAATTAATGCCCAATACTTAATTTAAATATTTAAGCCCAATGCTTTGTGTGCGATCCTATAAGTCCATTTAATGTTGGCAATGAATTAATAAATTAATTCAAAGGCTATATATATTCTCTAGCAAGATATTATAGCATTCCAAATTAAATGAAATGCATATGGCATTTAGTGACCTAATGCAATTTTGCATAATCCCTTACCCATAAATATCAGAATTAATATAAGGCATGGAACTAGTCATCCTTATATATATTAATTCCTTTCTTGATATTCCAGTGACACTGAACTCTCAGATAAATAATGATTACTCATTATTTCATCTCGGTATGGCCATACACTTCTCAGTTCACTGATCAAGTGGCCGATGATATTTTCTCTCTTAATGAGAGGGGTAATCCCTTCACTTCTCTCATGCTCTCTAACATGAATCAATGCATACCCAATCATACCCGTACTTGTCACTCTGTTACGAGTATGTTAGGTGTATGTCAAAGTACACAGTAATTCATAAAGAGTTTCATAGAGATTTCAGGTCTAAGAACTCTGATACAAAACTTGCATATGAGAAACACTTATGACTTGTACCATGTAGTGTTGTCATGAGCGGATTGTATCCAGATACCATGTTCTTTAACATGTATCTATGATCTCTGATTGACACTCTTGTCCTAATGATCCGTAAGATAGAACTCATAATATCAGAGAGAGCATACTAGTCTTGTTATTCCACATCTCATATAGAGTAACATCAACTGATTTACTAGGAACTATGTTTAACACATAAATAGTAGTTTCTAGTGTATATCCCCAAAAGGACTTAGGCAAGTCTGCTCTGCTCATTATGGATCAAACCATATCTAATGGTGTTTGGTTTCTCCTCTCAGATACACCATTGTGTTGTGCTGTATATGGTGGAGTCCATTGAGATAAAATCCCATTATCTCTAAGATAATCTTGAAATTCTTGGCTTAAGTACTCTTCACCTCGATCTAATCTAAGTGTTTTAATACTCTTGCCAAGTTGTTTCTCTACTTTATTTTTGAATTCTTTGAACTTTCAAATGCTTTTGATTTATATTTCATTAGATAGATGTATCCAAACCTAGAATAATCATCTATGAAAGTGATGAAGTAGGGGTAACCTCCTCTAGCATGTGTAGTCATTGGACCACATACATCTGAATGTATAAAGTCCAAAACCATTTTAGCTCATTCTCCTTTACCAATAAAGGGAGCTTTTGTCATTTTTCCCAATAAACAAGATTCAAATGTATCAAATGATTCATAATTAAATGATCCCAAATCGCCTGACTTGTGCAATTTGGTCATGCGGTTATCATTTATATGGCCTAAACGATAATGCCATAAATAAGAGGTATTTAGATTATCATGTTTTATTCTTTTGGTATCCACATTATGCACTTCTTTAATTAAATCAAGAACAAATATACCATTCTCAATGATAGCTTTTGCATAAAACATATTGTTCTTAAAATGTAACAACACTTTTCCTTTAAAGAAATGTCATAATCATTCAATAAACAACTGAAAGAAATAATACTATTGGACAAAGCTAGAACATAATAACAATGATTTAATTCCAGTACTAATCCACTTGGAAGAGGCAAATGGTAAGTCCCCACAACCGTTGTAGAGATGTTTTGTCCAGTAGCTGATTGCAAACATATTTCTACCTTTCCAACTTTTCTAAAGCTTCTAAGCCCCTGTAGATCATTACACAAGTGAGATTCACATCCGGTATCTAATACCCAATATTGTTTTGAAGCAATAGAATAAGTATTAATTTCAATCATATGAATACCTGAAGTAGAAGCATCAGCTTGCTTCTTCTCCTTGAGAGAATCTAGATAGGCCTTGCAGTTACGCTTCCAATAACCATCCTTTCCACAATAAAAGCAAGTTCCTTTGGGATTCTCTTTCTTGGCAACCTTCTTATTGGAGATCCCACCATTTTTTGATTGCACCTTGGTTAACTTCTTCTTCTTCTGCTTCTTGCCTTTAGCAAAAGTGACAACCATAACACTTTTTGGATCCGAGGACATATCACCTAGGATCAGACATGCTATTGCTTCAATATCCTCCATGTATTTACGATAAGTGACTTTGATCTCATCAATGGCATCATTTGATGAAAGTGGTGGTGGATCTTTATCCAAGACATAATAGATCCTTTCAGCTCTGAGAATAATTCTCACTTGACTGATCCAGTCAGAATAGTTGCTGCCAACCAGCTTGTTATCCAAGATTGATCGTATATTAATGTTTGATGTGCTCATGATAATGACCTAGATGTGAAAAATAAAACATATGAGAGTATGTTCATATATATATATATATATATGCATTAATTAGGTCTTTAATTAATCCATTTACTCCCACTATTTTATTACGAATTAATAGCCCTCACTATTTAATCCGAGAAAACCCGATGGTTTTCCTAGTAGACCAATATCCAATCCTTGATATGTAATTTGACCTTGACTGTGGTCAACAAGCCAAACTCCATACCCTTGAAAGGTAGGTATCTCTATACCAATTGTGTCTCTACACAACTATTGGATCATTAGGTTATCAACTCTTGATACATGCATATCATATATGCATTCCCTAATCTTAATTCTAGAACCATTAGCCTTGACTGTGGTCAACAAGCTAATAGGCTAGCTAAGATGACCCATTTAATTAGATTTGAACATATTCGATATAATGTGAGCTTCACTGTGGTCAACAACCCACACTATAAAGAACTCTGGTTCTCCTCAAATTAATGGAAGGCTTATATACCTTAGTATTAGTATGAGGGATTTTAGTTAATTAAGTCTCATCATACATGGTTGGCATACATTGGTATGCATCCCATATCTATCTCATAAATATAAGCATACAAATATGATATAGTTATGGACTTTACTACATTGATTTCCCCAAGCCAAAAGGGAAATCAAAAGGTCACACCTTAGGTAGTATGCATGATTCAAACAAGTAAAATAATTACATTATCTTCAAACTTGTTGGATCTCCATCCGACCTATTTTGTTCCTTGATAGTGGTCTCCATCTCTATTTATAATTTTAATCTAAGTATTCTAATTACATATTACAATTTGAAAAAGAAATACAAACCAAAAACAAGTGTTCCGGACATGAAAGTTCTCATTGGGCCAAAACATGCATTATGCTCAATCACATTAAGCCTTTGTCCATAACTATCCATCATGCTAATCATACACCCTTATATGCATTCCTAATGCATAAAATAAAACATATAATAGATTACTAACTTTGTTTCAACTCTTGAAACTTGCTTTTGAATTATTTTAATAATGTGATCAAATTAGGAATCTTCTTCATTTTGGAAACTTTCATTTTAGGAAACCCTTTTGCATGCATGTGTTCTTGCCTTAATAATCAATCAAATTGATTATTAATTAATTATTAATTAATTATTTAATTAATTAATCATATTAAATAATTAAAAGAATCAATTTTGGGCTTTAGATAAAGGGTAGGCCGAAACCCACCAAACTAAACCCTAAATGTGTTCACACACAAACTAGTTTTATGTCTATTGGACCATTTGGACCTTTTAGAATGAGCCAAGCCCATTTCAGCCCTTAAAACCCATTAATAAACTTAATTATAGTTTATAATATTTAATTTAAATCAGCTCCTTAGGCCCACCAAGTCATTCACTAATTTAAACTAAGTCCGTAAACACAATTAAGCCCATTAAGTGGTTTTAATGAATGAAAATTAATCTAATTAATTTAAGGCCCATTTTAATTAATTCAATTAATTAAAAACACATTAATATATCAGATATATCAGATTTGGAAGATTAAAAATTATTCTAAACATGAACACACCAAGAACATACCAAGAACACACAAATAACACCAATTTATCGAACTTTTCGACTAAACTAGTTTTTATGCAAAACTGTTCGATTTTAATTTTGTTTGATCCTATGGCTTAATATCACATATTAAATACATAAATTATCATCAAAATAATTTTAGAGTGTATCAATAAAAATTTAATTTAGAATAGCCCCTAAACATCATTGAAAAATAAAAGCCATTCACACCAAAACCATGATTCCTTTCTCAAAAGAATCGTTTATTTTTCGTATATATATTTGATCACATATATCCAGAAATTAATATTTCTCATTCATGAGCAATCAAATCTGATATTTTAAAGTTCATGAAATAAATAACTTTAAAAATAAACTTATTCCGCAGAAAAATATAAAATTGTAGATTCATGGCAAAACCAAGTCTTTGATACCATGTTGGAAATTATCGGTTACATGCATCTCATACATAAGCAGAATTTAAAAATTTTAACCAATAAATCTGATCTTTCCATGAATTTACATTATACATATTAATGAGAATAAGAAAAATCACCTTTGATTTTTGTTGAACAGTTGATTTTCCTTCTCACCGGGTTATTGCAAACCACAGTGTCCAAAATTGAACACCTCCAATGAGTAATCCACACAAGAAAAGGATAGAATGAACCAACAATTAGGAGAAACAAGGGCTGGTCGAAAACCCTAGATGCTAGCTAGGGAAGGTGGCGGCTAGGGCTTCTTGAGTGAGAGAAAAACTTTTCTCTTAATTGTTCACACTTAGCCCTAATACACCATCACTTGGATTTTTATAGTTAGGTTAAAAATCCAACTTCATAATGGGATTGGACTCTTTAAAATTACTGGAGAAATATTAATTGGGCTTCTGGAATTATTAATAATTTATTTGGGCTCAATTAAATCCAATTTAAGCCCTTTCACAAAAGACTATGCACAAAACCCACAAACTAGGTCCTTTGTGCATATACTTGGATTTGATTACCCAAATGAATTCCAAATCCAACCAAATTAAATATTTAGGCTCCATAACACATATGAAATATATTTAATTTATTTTGGTCCAAGAATTAGGCCTCTAAGGCCTTCTATTTGTAGTTGGCGTGTAACCCTTCCTCTGGAGGGTTTCTGCGTCAACTTCACTTCTTTGGGCCTCTTTCATTTCTACAATGGACCTATTAATTATTATATTAGCCCTATAACGCTTATGGTTCAATAATAATTAATTATGAAATACATTATTTCAATTAGGTCCATTTTTACAGAACATTTCAAAAAAGTTCTGCGAACAATTTTACTTGATCATAATTAATTAAACTCTTTAATTAATTATTCTCTTATTCCTTCTCTATCCCCATAATAATATCAAATATTATTATCCTTGTCATTTTACTATTTTATCCTTTTCTCTATATGTGTGTGACCTATTGGGTTCCTGTCCATATTGGCAGTGTAATATGTAATTGTTAGTTTTATTCATTACTCACATGATTTAAACTCATTTAAATCATTTATCAATCCTATTCATATTTATGATACATTATTATACAAATCATAAGTGGCCTCTAGCTAGACATCATGACTACCTAAATGTCAGGAAAGTCAAGTGGTTTGACTATACCCTTCCATAGAACAGTTACCGTGCAATTACTCCTTTTACCATTCTTATCTCAATCAGATTCTGAGTATGGATTTCTGTCAACTCATATAAATCTAATTATGTATGTTCTATTAATTTAACCATTATTCCCAAATGCCCTTTATGGCACTACAAGAAAATTGTAGAATAGCAACAAAATTTAGCGAGTACAAGAAAAATCATTGCTACATCACTATATAGCGACAGAATTGCAACAACAAATGAATTTTGTCACAAATATTGGTGGAGATGCAATTGAACATATATTTTGCAACAATTTAGTGAGAACATCAACAATTTGTCATAATTTTGGCGAGCACAATAGTCAAACAAATTGATTAGTTTAGCATGGAACAACAAAGTCCACACTAATTAGCAAGAAATTTTATCTTCGCTAATTTAGCGAGAACAATTATCCTTGCTAATGCCTAATTCATGTGGTATGTAAGGTAATTAGCGAGGAAAATATTCCTCCCTAATTCTTGGTTAGGTTGGCATGGTACATATGAATAGATTAGCGAGAACTTTTTTTCTCGCTAATTCCTAAATCGTATGGCATGTGAAGTAATTAGCGAGGACTGAAGTTCTCTCCAATTTAGCTATGATTAAAGTTCTCGTTAATTAGCAAGGAAAATATTCCTCGCTAATTCTTGGTTAGGTTAGTATGGTACATGTAAATAGATTAGCAAGAACTTTTTTTCTTGCTACTTTAGTGAGGACATTAATCCTCGCTAATTCCTAAATCATATGGCATGCGAAGTAATTAGCGAGGACTGAAGTTTTCACCAATTTAGCTACGATTAAAGTTCTCGCTAATTAGCGAGAAAAATTTCCTCGCTAATGCTTGGTTAGGTTGGCATGGTACATGTGAATAGATTAGCGAGAACTTTTATTCTCGCTACTTTAGTGAGGACAATAATCCTCGCTAATTCCTGAATCGTATGGCATGTGAAGTAATTAGCGAGGACTCAAGTTCTCGTCAATTTAGCTACGATTAAAGTTCACGCTAATTAGCGAGAAAAATTTCCTCGCTAATGCTTGGTTAGGTTGGCATGGTACATGTGAATAGATTAGCGAGAACTTTTTTTCTCGCTACTTTAGCGAGAAGAGTAATCCTCGCTAATTCCTAAATTGTATGGCATGTGAAGTAATTAGCGAGGACTCAAGTTCTCGCCAATTTAGCTATGATTAAAGTTCTCACTAATTAGCGAGAAAAATATCCTCGCTAATGCTTGATTAAGTTGGCATGGTACATGTGAATAGATTAGCGAGAACTTTTTTCTCGCTACTTTAGTGAGAAGAGTAATCCTCGCTAATTCCTGAATCGTATGGCATATGAAGTAATTAGCGAGGACTCAAGTTCTCTCCAATTTAGCTATGATTAAAGTTCTTGCTAATTAGTGAGAAAAATATCCTCGCTAATGCTTGGTTAGGTTGGCATGGTACATGTGAATAGATTAGCGAGAACTTTTTTTCTCGCTACTTTAGCGAGAAGAGTAATCCTCGCTAATTCTTGAATCATATGGCATGTTAAGTAATTAGCGAGGACTCAAGTTCTCGCCAATTTAGCTACGATTAAAGTTCTCGCTAATTAGCGAGAAAAATATCCTCGTTAATGCTTGGTTAGGTTGGCATGGTACATGTAAATAGATTAGCGAGAACTTTTTTTCTCACTACTTTAGCGAGAAGAGTAATCCTCGCTAATTCCTGAATCATATGGCATGTGAAGTAATTAGCGAGGACTCAAGTTCTCGCCAATTTAGCTACGATTAAAGTTCTCACTAATTAGCGAGAAAAATGTCCTCGATAATGCTTGGTTAGGTTGGCATGGTATATGTGAATAGATTAGCGAGAACTTGTTTTCTTGCTACTTTAGTGAGGACAGTAATCCACGCTAATTCCTGAATCGTGTGGCATGTGAAGGTTTTAGCGAGGACTCAAGTTCTCGCCAACTTAGCTACGATTAAAGTTCTCGCTAATTAGCGAGAAAAATGTCCTCGTTAATGCTTGGTTAGGTTGGCATTGTACATGTGAATAGATTAGCGAGAATTTTTTTTCTCGCTACTTTAGCGAGGATAGTAATCCTCGCTAATTCTTGAATTGTGTGGCATGTGAAGGTTTTTGCGAGAATCAAAGTTCTCGCTAATGCCCAAATCATGTGACTGATATTTAGTCTAACTAATTTTTCTAAAATAGTTTTTCATGAAAAAAATTGGATAATTAGCTAAAACTATGTCCTACTTATTTTTTTATATGATTTTAATTCTAAATATTTAGATTTAATTTATATTTAGTTAAATTATTTAATTTAATAAATTTATATAATATTTTTTCCTTGCAAAATTTAAATGAACTAAATTATTATTATTTAAATTAACTAAATTGAATTTAATTATTATATTTATATTTAATAATTAATATTAATTTATTAATTATATAATAAAGAAATTAAATTACGAGAATATGGTTCTTATAAAATTAGCTTGAAAAAATTTTTCGTTAATTTTGCGAGAGTCAAACTTTAGCTAATTATAAAATTAGCTTGAAAAATAATTCTCGCCAATTTGGTGAGAACCAAATCCTAGATAATTATAAAATTAAATT
Organism: Excoecaria agallocha; assembly: GCA_037975025.1. NCBI lineage: Eukaryota > Viridiplantae > Streptophyta > Magnoliopsida > Malpighiales > Euphorbiaceae > Excoecaria > Excoecaria agallocha. The sequence continues at coordinate 9,358 of JBBPFJ010000619.1, forward strand.
GAAAAATAATTATCGTCAATTTTATGAGAACTAAATTTTAGCTAATTACAAAATTAGCTTGGAAAATAATTCTCGCAAAATTGGAAAGAGCCAAGCCCTTGCTAACTTCCCAAAATTTTGAGCGGCATTTTACCTTATTATTATTGCCGCCCACTATCCGTAAAACCTTCTTTCCTTGTGTGTTGCCCGCCCACTTTCCCCCCTCTCAATCTAGATTCTACTCTCCCCATACTTCATTGCTTCACTTTGCACTCTCATAATTTAACTATGCAGACTTTACTCCTACCGGCAATTCGCTCCCCGGCAGCAACCACAACTGTGACCTTGAGTCCAACACTTCTCTCTTTAACAGCCACCACCAATCAGCTCAACCACCGCTCGCCTGAAATTTTTTGTCTTGGATTTGTGTCTTGCAATTTTACGATGGCTCTCAAGTTATCTCTCAATATCTTAACTCGGATCTTCATCTTATTTACGAATCTATCTTTCTCCACCACCGCCGCTCTTTTCTCCTCCCCAGATATCAATTCTCCGTGCTATCCAAAAGCCATATCTGTATGTATTAATATCGCTCATTAATTCTTGATTTTTTTTTTAATTTTATCAAAATTCGTGGTTCAAGCAATTGTGAAGGGGCTCGAATTTCAAGCAGATAATTTAAAAGTATTAGGGTTTGATATTAGAGATGCTTTGGTGGGTCGTTTGGTGGCATACGAATTTTATGTGGAAGTAGATAATCAGGTTCTTCCATTCAAGTTATTGGAGGATGTGAACCGATGGGAGTTTGTGGATTTGCCTATTCTTGCACCGTTTCAGCTTATTGGTCCTATGGAGATCTGGATTCAGAATGCTAAGGATATGCGCATCTCCTTGCCTGTATGTTTTTCATTATATTTATAAAGCTTTATTTTTTATAAGAAATTGCATGTGTTTTGATTGTTCTTGTTGATTGCGAAGCTTAACTTGCTTGACCTGTGATCGATGTTGAGGTTTAGTTGGTATTTCGAATCTTGTTTAATTTACATTTTTCCAGCTTTTGTGTTGATCATAGCCTTTGTTATAGTAAGTTGCTATTTTCTTTAATTGATGGATACAATAAAACCACTAGCCTGAGGATGATGCATAGACAACCATTTACAAAGCTTTGATATGAGACCTTCTATCCTAAGTTGTGTATCTGTGTTTATACTGCAGCATGACCATCTTATGTCATCTTTTGTTTCATTTGTGTGATAATTTTATGCAGTTGCTGATGTTTTTTTGTGGAGAAACAAAAAGATCTCAGCTAGCATGCTTGGAACTACTACTGCAATATGGGTCCTTTTTGAGTTGATCGAATACCACCTCCTTACTTTAGTGTGCCATATTTTGGCAATTTTGTTTCTATGGTCCAATATTCATACATTCATTACCAAGTAATTATCTTGCTATCTTCATTAATTTTTTCGAATATAATAATAACGCTGGGCTGTAATTAACTCGCTGTTATTATTGCCATTTATAGAACCCCACCTTGTATCTTAGAAGTTCATCTTCCAGAAGAACCATTCCTGCAGGTTGCTTTAGCACTCACATATGAAATCAACCGTGGTTTTGCAACCTTATGTAATATTTCATCTGGAAAAGATTTGAAGAAGTTCCTTATTGTATGTTCCTTATTTATTTAGTTTGCTTTGTTTCTTGAGGCTCAATATGTTATTCCTTCCATGTTTTAATTTGCATTCTTATGATTACTCTTGATGAACTTAAGAATCTGAGTTTGCTGGTCTTTTGTTGTGTAGAATTCATGAAAACCTATCTTCCATTGTGACATGGGAGAACAGCAAAAAAGCAGCCATAGAGACTGAACTGAAGCAAATTGAGGTAAAAAATATTACAGCCTATATTGGTACGATTGATTGTAATATCTTGTACCTGTTTGTCTATGCTAACAGTTTGAGAGTTTTAAGGAAAGCTGATTTAATTATTTATGCTAAATTAATATTATCAAAATGTTTTCATACTGGTAGGGCAAGCATCCTCAAGGTAGATAGTTCTTTTTGTCAATTTCCATATACTTATCAGTTGTTAAATCCAGTGGTTTTGCCAGAAGTCTAGAAATGTCTAGCTTGAAGATATATTTCCAATTTTTGTCCCAACTATTTTTATGCTAAGTAGAAGACTATAAACCGCAAATAACAAATAAGATTCACTTTTATACAGATTGAAAAAATTAGTGATATTCCATGCAAAGTATGATTTTAAATGGGATTTGTTAATTTTATGTTGCTGTCATTTAATTTCATATGCTTTTTTTCTATAGAGTTTAATCTCATCTCTGAGCAGAGTTCATGAAAAACTGTAGAGTTTCTTTTTTTAATTAATTAATTAATTTATTATTCTCTCGTTTCAATTTATTTATTTTTTGTCTTCTTGTGTGAAGTTAGTTGTCACCTACGAATTTTTCTATTATATTTCTAATTAGCATTAGTCGTCACCTACAGAAACTATAATTTATCTAAACCGGTAGATATGATCAAAACTGGTTATGAAGAGCACCACAAAGAAATGGTTAGCATTAATGAAAAAGAAATCGTTATATGGTTATGTATATATGGTGGTGATAAACTTTATGTCAATATCATAGCCTTTCTTTTTCAAAGACATGTTTCTTTATTATATTTTTGTACTTTATGTTCTTCATCTTCTGGTCTTGCTTTGTTATGTCTTAATTTGCAATATCTCTGTTTCAATTCTGCAGTTATCATGTGGCATTGAAGGTGTCAACCACTTTAACTTAATTTCCAATATGATTGAACTCTCCTCTTACCCACGAAAGCTACACTCCTTCAAATCAAGGTCTTTGTTTCTTTCCTCTCTCACCAAGTTAATATATAATTTATTACTTAGTTTACGCCTTTGCTTTTTTTAATTTTAATGCCTTTTTTATGTGAGTTTGCAAGTTTAAGTTGATTAATTAATCGGTTTAGTTGCTTAAGTAGGATGAATATATATAGAATTAATTAGGCAAAAATAGAAAGTTACTAGTTTCAGGATCAAACTATAATGTAATTACTTAACCTGCTGCTAGCATGAAGTTACAATCATCCAAAGAAATAAACTATCTATAACAGTACTGACTCATTTATCTATAGTATAATCAAGTATAGACATATTGCTCTAATTGCCTTGAGTAGAAAAATACAATTCACTGCTATAGGTTTTGGTTATCTAGAAGAATAATTTCTTATTTACTTGGTTGTATCTTCATTTACTAATTACGCTTTCATGTTTCACTTTGATTGGAGAATTAGACTATGTCTCTGAAGTGTGAATCCTTTCAGAAAAAATACTTTCATCTATGCCCTCCTCTTGAATTAACCTGGAAAAGGGATTTCTTTGAATTCAGATGCTTAATATGATTCCTTTATTATGTCAATATTGTTCTAGTTCATTTTATTGTATTACTCTAATTTGAATTAATTATAATTACATGATATTAGAGTTGTAAGTGGTCTATTCGATCTTTTTCCATACTAAACTAAATATTATTGTTGTTATTATTATTATTTTACAAATGTAAGAAATTGACCCAGACAAGCAAGAAACTACTACACAGCCTGCTGACTGTGCATCTGGAACCAACTCTGGAAAGCCAAAGATAAAGGGAGTATCATTAACTGAGCTCATCATAGGATGTATATAGATTCAAGGTGTGTATTTCTACTGTCATTTCTAGTAATATACATGCATGCATTTGCACATCTGTGTACAATAAACTTGTTCAAGTATTGTTTGTCAGAATTAAATCTCATCTACTATCTGATTACTATCCTTCTTTAGAATATAGGTTTTCTCTAATGTTATCAAAGGCTATATGTGGTCATATGTTGTGCTTTCATTGCTATTCTATGCTTATCAAAGTTGTTTGCCATTCATTTACTAAATCCAGTTTAGAAAGAAGTTAGCTTCTGCAACTTCAGCTCTCAAGTCTATGTTTGGGAAACAAGAGTCCCTTCAAAATACTATAAGTATAAATACTTTTTTTGGTAGGTTTTGGCTTATTTAAAACTCAAAGCAGTTTGTTGTTTGTAGTCTAAAAACTGGGAGGAGAAAATGGGGCAGTTGAGAGAGGACGTGTAGAGTGCGGACCTTTTTTGCGACTCAGACACCATTGAGTTTGTTGACAATTCCAACGGTATGCTCTTTGATAACCTTTTGCATATTGAAAGTAACTTGGCTATAGAGCTCTTTTGGTATAGAAACTAATTTCTTGGTAACATCTTTGGTTTAGTGCTAAAGAAAGGAAGGAGTTCCTGTTAGGAAACTTATAGTCAATCAAGTTTTACCTCTAACTTATGTACTAAACTTTGTTTGGAATTCATGGCTAGAGATGTGGAGCCAACTAGATATGCATTTGTTATTTTTGATATGCAATTAACAATGATATTTATTTGTAAAAAACTATTTTTGATATGCAATTAACAATTATATTCATTTTTGTGGTTTATTGTTATAATGGTGTAATTTTTGTATTTATTTAAGAAAAATAATTTTAATTTATCGAGAAATTATCATGTGCTAGCATTTAATCATTATCTATGGAATTGCGTCCTCGCTAAATAGAAGCAACGAATTTTTTTCGCTAAATTCCCGCTAAATATAATCAGTTACAAAAAAAAAAATCATTTAGCGAGGCCTTTTTCCTTGCTATTTTGCTTTTTTTGTAGTGTTATAATAGCGATTATTTTGCGACAGATATTTTATTGCCAGTTTTGTGAGAATCTAATAGCGAGTATTTAGCGACATATATTTTGTTGCCAAACAACTATGAGATAAAGAAAAATGGCAACAAAAGTAATCCCTCGCAAAATTTAGCGACAACATTTTTGTCATAAAATTCATGCTAGAATTTAATGAGGACAATTTTCACGCTAAATTTAGCAATACTAATATTTGTTGCAAGAGTTCATGCTAAATTTTAGCGAGGATTTAATCATTAGCTATGAAATTATTTCCTCACTAAAGTGTAGCGACGACCATAGTCCTCGCTAAATTCTGCTAGGACGACTTTCGTTACAAAATTGTTTTTCTCGCTAAATTGTTGCTAAACAGATTTAGCTGTGAAATATCATCAGTTAGCGAGGAATTTTTTTCTCGCTATTTTGCATTTTTTTTGTAGTGTGGATCTCTATCCATCTTGGCATATTGCTCTGGCCAGAGATTATCTAAACAAGGCAATTATAGAATCATGCGAGATAACTTTCCTTATTAAATCTGGGATGGTGAATCTTTTGTCAATCACTCAACTATTTTCAAGTAGGTCATGATATACCCAATCTCCTAATTATGTTCACTCCTAGTTGGAAGTAATCAGTTATGGAGCCAAAATGTACCACTTGCTACTTAAGATAACTTTGGTGATCTCAAGTCTAAGGATACTTGCACAACCACTATGAAGAGATTCCTCACTAACATAGATTTAATATCCATGTGAGGGTTCTCTTTTCAGGTCTCCAATGAACTTGTTCTTCTAACAAGCATCCACATATTAGCTTTGATTATCTTCTATAATTACAGTTATGAGAACCATTGCTTGAACCATTCAAGAAGCATAAAATGTGCTAGTCTGTCCAAATTAACAATGACCTATCTTGTTAATTCTATGACTAGGGATATTTAGATATTAACACATTTGCATGCAATAGACACCTCATATCATGAACACATTCATAATTGCTTTTGCACTGTGTTTATAATATCAAGGACTTCATTTATTAATTTAAGATTTACAAACTCATGTATTTAAACATAGCATTAATAAAATGAATAATGACTTTTATTAAGAATATAAATTCATACATATGAAATTCATCCCTTTTGCATGGGCTTTAGGGTATTAGCATATTTTCTCATTCCTATAAAGATTATCATATATCCACATATGTCATCAATTTCATATTTTAGCTTTATTTGCATTGCACTACGTATACATCTCATTATACATATCTCTAATAGCATAACTTAATTACCTATCTTATATCTCCATATGACATATAATTATGTTGTCACTTATGTGTTTCATCTCATCTTATATATATATATATATATATATATATATATATATATATATATATATATATATATATATATATATATATATATATATCAACAAGAATTAAGGCATCTCATAGGTACATGCTTATAATGCTATGGTCTATAAAAGTGGGTTTTTATACATCAGTGGTCATCACCAAGCACACAATAATCAAAATTTGCAACATAGCATGCACAATATTAATAAAAGTAACTTCATATTTATAAATTTAAAACATGAACAGTATAAATAAATAACACAGTTGTAATCTCATGCAGTTCATTTATATCCATTATGCACATTAACAATTATCATTTAACTCTGTAGTTGGCCTACTTAAGTTCTAAAGGTGTGGATATTAGGAACTATAGATACCCATAGGTATCAATCATATAAATACCCATAGGCATTGAGCGTTGTGAATATCTAAAGATATCATAATTGTAAACCCAAATGGGGTCAAACTATAGTCCCAAATGAGGATGATTGTAGATCCAAATAGGGTCAGACTGTAGCAGCTGCAATTTTCCTATAGGCATGCCTATCTATCCATAACTAAACTTTATTCACGGTATTAAACTATGTTAATATACTTTTCAATTAGCATGATTATGTCTTTATTGTATAATCTTACACATACAAATATAAATATATATGTAGATCCATAATTACATATAGTTGCACAATTAACTGTAAATATATATACATACATATATATATGTATGTATGTATGTATGTATGTATGTATGTATGTACTATTTCAATTAAGCAATCTATGTCATGTCTGTTCATATGCCTATTAATGAACGTGCTATTTTGAGTTCATTAATAGTTCTACAATACGGTAACTATATATATTCTTGTACTATCATAAGAGCATGAGTATACAAATATACTTGTACTATTTCAAATACTATGAGCTGGAATTAATTCATCTTTTACGAATATTTTGCTTAGATTTTGAGTACCCTTTTATGCTTTAGTTGTGAGATTATTTATGAGTGATGGAAACATTCGACAAGCGAAGAGCATACACGGGTAAGATTTCAAGTCGTTGTAGTGAGCACAACAAAGGTCGTAAGCGCAACATGGGAAGAAAGCCTAATAAAATAAAAAAGAATAAGAAAGAAGCGAGGAAGTGGCATAGAGGTTCTATCACAAGCGCGATAGGGATCACAAGTGCAACAGAGAAAATTTATTTCAAAATACGCCTTACAGCAAATCCAACCTAAAATTCAATTTCAAAAAAACCCAGAACCTATCTTGTATGTTCACTCCAACTCAAAGATATCTTATTCCCAGCAATACATCTATAAGAATTATGTAATTCCTTGCTTCTAAACATTTTTAAGTCTCTAATATGTTTTTTCTAAAAGCTTAAATACTGTAAGTATATAGTGTACCGATTATAGTACTTCAGATATTGATCCCACAAGGAATGTTGATTAACATTGTACACTATTACGACTTGATTTTAATATTGTTTACAATGCTCATTAATTTAAAAGCTAAAACTATTATTAACACTACACTACACTAAATTAAATATTATTCTACTTTAATGATGATTAGGGAAGACTTATGAGTATGATGAATGTAACATATACATAAATATGGAATTTGATATTTTTCTCTTATTTATAATTCAATCTTTATCATGTAAGCCAAGTTGGAATAATGTTCTATATCGCAGCTCTCGCATCTAGACTAGATTATGCCTTAAACATGCATTTATAGTTCTGAATCGCAGCTCTCGCATTTAGACTAGAATTACATAAACACACATTTAAAGAATAAAAATCAACCTATAACAACTATCTCCACATGCAATCTCTCAAACTATGCTTTGATAATGAATTTTCTATTAACTTTCAGAAAGATGTTGCTCTCGCTAAATCTCTTACTTATAACCACTATGATGATTTTCAGAGAAGGAATTACCATCTAAGTTCATTTTCCTTAACTTATAATGATACTAATAAAGTTTTAATAGCAAATTCTACATATAAAGATAAATGAAAGAGAAATGATTAAATATGAATAACAACATTCAAGTTCCTAAAAAGAATTCATAATAATAACAAAGAAGAAGTAAAGATTAGAAATAAAAGAAGGGGATCTCTCAACCCTTCTTCCACCAAGTGTAGTATTCTTCCTTGCTTGTGCCTCCTCTTCAAGCCATAAAACTTAAAATAAAACCTACCACTATTGTCCTACAATTACATTTTTAAATAAGAAAAATAAATGATAGATCTTCTCTTCATTGATTATAACTTCCAGGGTATTTATAAATTTTCAAGCATCAAGTCCCTTCAAATGCCTCTCTATAGATATGCAACCCTTGGTGAACCTTGGTGTCCTTTTAGGTGACTTTTCAAGATTAACTGCCTATAACCACCCTCTTCGTGACCGTGGCTCCTATCGCGCTCGCAATAGGACACGTTTCCTCTTTGCACCTTTCTCTTCCTCATCTCTTGCTCTAGACATGCATCCCTTGTCGCGCTCACGGTAGGGCTTCTTCTTCACTTACTTTTACTTCTTCTTCACATTTTCCCCCTTTTTCTCCTATATACACAAAACTTGACAAAAAATATTAAACAGACCTAATTCTAGCACAATTTAATATAACTACACATTATTTTGGTAACAAAATATGGATTAAATATGAGCTATTTAGGCTCATATCAGTCTCAACTTCACTTTATTAATGTAATTAAACTCAAGGTTTTGCTGTAAAATAGAGCAGCATGCTCTAGAAGTAGAATGAGAGCTTATTCTCTATTTAACCACAAGCTTACTTCTGATTCATTAGGAATATCACTAAGCTCAACATTATTAATAAATGAAGTTTGTCTACCCTTTATTAAATTTAACTCATGAATTAATTCAAAGTTCTATTTTATGGAAATTTACTCCAATAGTCCATTACACCTTATGATATTCACATGCAAAGTTTGATGATTTACTATCTCCTTCATTTTTAGATTGTCATCTTAAATAATCACAAAATCAAACACATGAACAACCATATTTAGTTATAGTGCCCATACCTTGGTCGAAATTCCCAAAATTTAACCTTCAATCCTTCAACACCTCATTCCATTTACTCTTCTTCACTTCATCTTCAACAAAGAATCAATTATAAACATATTTACCTAGAAATTTTCTTTCATGCAAATCCTTCAACTTAATAATTGAAGAAGAAGATAATGAAGATGAGAAAAAGAACCATTTACCTTAGAACATCAACATCAAAACTCAATTCTTCACATCTACCTTAATGGAATTATAGAGGAACTGAGAGAGAAGATTTAGCTTTTAGTGAGAGAAAAAGAAAGATAAAATCTATATTTTTTCTCTTTGATTTAGCTGACTCCCTCTAAAAATTCCTACTCTCACCTTATTCTCTTTCTTACATGCAGATTTTAAAAAATTAAATAGAGAAGGAAAGTTTCCTTAAGCTCCTTCTCTTTCTCTTTCATTTAAAAATCTACCCCCAGGCTTCCATTCTTTCAATTGTGTCCCTAAACTTACTTTCTTTCTTTTAATTACACCCTTAAAATAATATCATGCTTTACTTACTCACATATATATTATAATGTAAAATTACCAATTTGCCCCCTTATAACCTTAATTTGCATTTTACTAATTAATTAGACCTATAATGCCACTAAATCATCCATATTTCTACTAGGACCTCGTTTGGGGCCTTACAGCTTTTGTATTCTAAAAATATGCACTCTGATGTTAAAAATGGAAGCAAAATTGTCTCATATCTTCATAATTTGAAATAGACCGATAAGTTTTTACCTTTAAACATAAAATAGATATATATTAATAATAGATCAAGTGCATAAAGCAAGCAAAAATTCAAATTTCATTATTTCAATTTAAATCAAAGATTATTCACTAACACTAAAATTTGCAACTCTATAACAACAAAAAATTATAAATAAACATAAAGAAATTTAGAAGAAACTAGTCACATCTTCCATAAAATAATCCCAAATTGGAAGCCAGATTTCAAATTTTGAAGCAGATCCATCATATCTTCAAACTGAAAAGCAAATTCACATGCTAAAAATGTAAAGTTGAAGAAAAGAAAGAGAGAATCATAGATCATTAACAATGAAAGAGAAGCAAAAAATTAAAAAATACAATTTTAAAAAAGAAATAATGTTCAATTAAAATAAAAACAAACACTACAATACCTAAATTCAATGTAAAATGCTGGTTAACTAAATTTTCTCTTTTCCAGGGAAACAAACATAAAAGAATGTGATGGCAACAAATCCAGCTAAGAAAGAAAAAGAAAATTAGATCCAACATTGAATGGGTGTTAAAAAATGAAACAAATGGAGAAAATAGAATCAAATGTGGGAAGAAATAGAATCTCAAAAATAGCAATTCTTTTGGATATATATGTAACCATAGAAATGAGAGGCAAGCAGTTCGTTTTCACATTCTAAACACCACTAACTAGGAAAATTATACAAAAAAATACATTCATACTATATACCTCTTCTTTATCAAACTAAAGGTTCAAACTCAAATAATACTTTCTTTTATTTCTCAAAAACAAAAACTTAACTTGGTTTTGGAAATAATTAAAAAATTAATAATAGACCCTAATGAGAACTATGAAAAAAAAAACCTTGACATGCATGGCTAAAGAGGCAAAAATGGATGTAAGAATAGCAATACCTTAACTGAGTGCATAGTTATCTTCCTTGCCAACCATATCACTGAAAAAAGAGTTGCTTTTCATGTTTACATGCCACTTACAATGAGAACTCATTTCCCAATTTTAAAAGAACCGGTTTACTCTAAACCCTTGAATAATCATCTTATTAACTGAAAAAGTTGGGATGTTCAAAGGAATATAACATGCTATATCAAAACATCAATAATCAATACTTTTCATTTCACAATTGGCTCTATAAATTGGTAAGGTTCCCATGAGCAATAGAATAGATGTCATCTCTTATCATGCCATAATTTCAATATTTTTAGCAAAATAGTATTTGTTATTAGCAAAATTGTTATTAAGGAAAAGAGAAATATGAAAGACAAGCACGTGTATAAGATAGAAAATAACAAGGTTCCTTCACATAACTTAAGGCAATACAAGCCTCAAAAAAGTTCAACACCTTAAAGCTACATAAGCAATATAAGCAAGCATGCATCTGCCCTATCATATTAGTGTTAGAAAAAAAAAGGATCTCCTCGATTTTCCCCATCATATCATTGTTAATAAGAGATTGTCTTATTTCATTAGATATATTGATGCGGAAATCTCCAAGGCTAATTTGAACCAAATCCCAGATCAATTAATGACATGGAACCTAAAAAACAAATAAATCCTGAAACCCCTAAAATACACAATATGGCATGAACATGAACATAAATAAATCCTAATGAACTTTAAACCTTAATTCCAAAGAAAATTAAAACCTAAAGCAGAATAAAGAAGAACAGAACTAAACAAGTAAAACTTCAATAACTCAATTCTTAAATACAAGAATAGAATTCGCCACAAAGTAAACACCTTAATAAGAATTATAGTTCTTGATACAATGGAAGAAATCAAGCCATCCTCCCATAAAGTAATTTCGGCCAAGCCAAAGAGAATACTCTTAAATTAATTAAATCTATCAAATCTCACTTACAATATTAATAATGAGGTATTCATAACCTCAGAAAAGGAATAAACCCTAATAATTAAAAGGCCTTTAATCAGAGGTCAATGAAAGGAACTAAAGCCTCTAAAATAGAATCCATAGCTAATAAGTAAAATATCTAACTAAAATTTAAGCATTTCATCCGTCCTCTGTCATGCCTGTCGCACTTGCAATAGACCACATATGTCACCTATTCTTTTCTTCTTCTCTTTTCTTCACATGCTCAAGAATATCTACATGGCTTTTTAGAAAAAGATTTATCCTCGAATCTTTGTCTTGTTTAAGTTAGAAATTGAAACTTAAGGAATGAATTCATCTTCATAAATAATCTTCTGGACAAGTGGAAATAATATAAAGGCTTCTTTAGAAAAGAACTCATCATGTTCCTGCAATTTAACAAAGAAACTAGGCAAAACATGGTTAGTCATAAATACATCCTTGTGACTAAGATTATGATTTCCTTCAATTTCCATTTGCAATTCACCTTCCTTAAGCAATAGAGAAATAATTGTAACATGTTAAACTTCCATCACAATCAAACAATCTTCTTCATGTTTACTCAAATGATCAATATCATCTTTGCTGTCAATTATTTCTCCATCACACTCACCATTACAATTAAACAAATATATAAAGTGCCCTTCAGCTTCACAAATAATTTCTTCTATGAAAACATGCTCTTCCTTCATCATTTCCTCCTTCTTACACATTCTACTTAGTTGTTTAGAAAGTTGTTTAAGCATCACACACTTCATACTTTCTTTTAACCCGTGCCATTCTTCTTGATTTGAATGTTGCTTTGCCTTGTAATAAGACATCCTCACATTTACTCTTGTTTCATTTAAAATTGGCTCTTACCCTCTTAAAGCTCACACACTCAAGTCTTTTTCGACTCAAGTTTGTTATCTTTAATTGCACTTCAAAACTCAAACTCAAGTCAAAGTGATTCATAAGCAACAAATACAAATGAGGAATGTAATGAAAAATCCTTAACAAAGAAGATAGGCTCAATACTAGAAGCAAAATTATCAAAATGAAGAAATTAGAATAGTTGTCTAATTTTAAGACAAAAAATAACAATATGTCTAAAGTAAGACAACATGAGATAAGGATAAACTCTACCTAAAGAATTGTAATCTTATTTGTTCACACCAATTAGATGTATTTCCTAATTGAAACACTTCTTGCATTTTTTTTCGGATGAACAGTACCATAAACAATAATGTAAACAGTGATCATAAACAGTAACGTGGATAGTACCGTAATTTTTTTATTTTTTATTTTTTTAAAAATATCAAACAACATAAGATCTGATGTAGGAACAAAAAAAAGGAACAGATTTGGGAACACAGGAAAATATGAAATTGATAAGAACAAAAAATAATTACGAAATTTTGATTCTAATAAAAAATTAAACAATATAATAGTAGATTAACACAAGAAAAATAAGAATTTATCCCGATCTAAGCTTTGATACCAAATGATGTAAAAAATCCCTAAGGCTAATTAGAACTGAACCCCAAATCAATTAATGACACGAAACTCGGGAAATGAATAAACCTCAAAACCTTTAAAATACACAATATGGCATAGACATAAACAAAAACAAATCCTAATGAACTTTAAACCTTAATTCAAAAGGAAATTAAAACCTAAAGAAAAATAAAGAAGAATAGAGTTAAACAAGTAAAACTTGAATAACCCAATTCCTAAATACAAGAATAAAATTCGCCACAAAGTAAATACCTTGATAAAAATTATAGTTCTTGATACAATGGAAGAAATCAAGCCATTCTCCCATAAAATAATTTCGGCCAAGCCAAAGTGAATTTTCCAAAATTAATTAAATCTATCAAATCTCCCTTACAATGTTTATAATGAGGTATTTATAGCCTCATAAAAGGAATAAATCCTAAATAATTAAAAGGCCTTTAATCATGGGCCAATGAAAGGAACTAAAGCCCAAAATTGAATAACTCTAAAATACAATCCATAAGTAATAAGTAAAATACCTAACAAAAATTTAAGCATATTAGCCGCCCTCTGTCACGCTCATGATAAAAGAGTTCTTCCTCAATGAATGATTGCATAAATGCTTGCAATTTCTCCTTGATCTTCTTGGCTCTACTCCTTGTAATTGGTCAATATGGAAACCTCAATGGATCATTCTATTTGTCCAATCTCTTAGGAATATCCACATCATTCCCTTTTTCTTTGAAAAGATTCATCCTCGAATCTGTATCCATATTAAATGGAGGCAAATCAAAAACATTAAAAGTAGCATAAACTTAATACTCTCTTGATAGATCAATCTTGTAAGCATTAACATTGATCTTTTCCAACACTTGAAAAGGTTCATCACCTCTGGCATCAATTAATGACATGAAAATCCCCAAGGCTAATTAGAAAGGAACCCCAAATCAATTAATGACATGGAACCCAAGAAATGAATAAACCCCAAAACCCCTAAAATACATAATATGGCATGAACATGAATAAAAACAAATCCTAATGAAATTTAAACCTTAATTCCAAAGGAAATTAAAACCTAAAGCAAAATAAAGAAGAATAGAACTAAATAAGTAAAACTTGAATAACCCAATTCTTAAATACAAGAACAAAATTCGCCATAAAGTAAATACCTCAATAAAAATTTTAGTTCTTGATACAATGGAAGAAATCAAGCCATCCTCCCATAAAGTAATTTCAATCAAGCCAAAGAGAATACTCTCAAATTAATTAAATCTATCAAATCTCTCTTACAATATTTATAATGAGGCATTTATAGCCTCATAAAAGGAATAAACCCTAAATAATTAAAAGGCCCTTAATCATGGCCAATAAAAGGAACTTAAGCCCAAAATTGAATAACACTAAAATACAATCCATAGGTAATAAGTAAAACACCTAACTAAAATTTAAGAATTTCAGTTGCCCTCTATCACACCCATGGCTCCTATTGCGCTCGCCACATACCATATATGTTGCATATTCTTTTCTTCTCCTCTTTTCTTCACATGCTTAGGAAATATTTGTATCATATGTGCTATAAATTATTGCTATTTTAGGTCCACCTCATCATAATATGCATGTCTAGCATGGCATTAAATTGGTAGCTCCTCTACACAAGTGGGTCTAAAATGTTCCTAGTTTTTAAGGCAACCCACAAACATGTAATCTCTTTCAAAATATTACTTTATATGGCATCCGATATAATACAAATTCCTCATACAAAATAAGATACACAAAATTCACATTTTTATTTATTATTCATTTTATGAAAAATCTAAGTCCTCTCAAAGTTGTCTTTAAGCCTTATTAGTTTTGAAGTCACATAAGCCTTGAATTAAGCATTAGCGAGAAAAGTGTGCTCACAAAGTCATCGCTACATTCTACGCTAAAATTTTGGCATCTAAGATTAGCAACCATAAGACGTAGTTATCACTAAATTGTCATAATATTTATTTTTTCACTAGCCCCTACCAATATTTGTTGCAGAAATCATTTTTCGTCATAACGTTGTCATTATGGGATGCATTAGCAACGAATTTCATTATCTTTGCTTATTTTAATCACTATTCTGCATTTTTTGTAGTGCACCACATTATTGCCGCCATCACCACCACTACCATCCTATAGTCGCCCCCACTGCCATCACCATGGCTGCTTCTATTGCCATTGCCCCTACCATCACACCGCTGCCACCACCATTACTCGTCTACGACCAAATTTTCAAACTTATAATATTGAATGTAAAACTTAAAAGCTATTACACAAAAATTATATCCAAATATTTTGCCAAATTCATTAGTTAGATTTTTTTTATCTAATTTTTACTTTAGAAATGCCAATCTTTCAAATAATATTGTAACACCCTTACTGTAACAGTTTTTCATATTTAAGCATTTGATCAGAAAAATTTTTTTGCCTTCTTAACTTAAAATTCATAAACTTAACCCTTAATTATTCATTAACCAATAATACTTATCCAAAGTTCAAATACATAATCCACCTTATCGATGACCTATAACAGTCTAATTTTACTATTCATTTTGTAAAAATTTGGCAATATAGCAGCTATATATTAGACTAGCCTCCTGAAAAATCAAACAATAGCTACAACCCCTCAAGGCACAATAATTTATAATCAAAATAACCATCTCATTCATACATTTTTCATTACATCTTAACCAGAAACAAAATATCTACTACTAATCAAATCTATATACATATACACAATCCCAAAACCATTACAAATCAGTTTTTTTTAAACTTCAAATATTTACAGTAATATATATGCTAAAACAAAAATATAACTTCAGCCCTTCAAATTTCCCATCCCCTGTGTATTATTACTTCTGATCACATTCAATACCTGCACATAATAAGTCTTACGTGATGAGCATTAAATATGCCCAGTGGTTATTAAAAATCATAATATTTCCCAAAACAAGCATAATTGCACTAAAGTGCAAAATTTCAATATTTCTCATTAAAAAAGAATGCTTTTCTATATTTAGCAATCTTTTCACCTTAGCCTTAGAATTTTGGTAAACTTTTCACTTAATTCCTTAATTTTTTAATTAATTATGAAAATGCTCTTTTTTGCAATTTAATTACAAAATTACCATTATTTTCATTATTTTCAATTTTAATTTGACTTTTAGCATATAAAATAATTAATTGGGCTTTACTTTATCCTTTTTATGTAAAATTATATTTTAGTCCCTGAACTTTACAAAACTTCGTTTTTTGATTGTTTGGTCATTAAATTACCATTTTACCCTTTATACTCATTTCTTAATTACTTTTACCCATTAAACACAACTTTTTGGGAAATCATAGTTTTACCCCTAAACTTTTAATTTCTTTCAATTAGATTCTTCTTCACTTTAAACTTATCTTTTACACCTTTTGAACTTATTTTCATATTAATACCCCTAGTATAATACCCGTAGAAATTTTCAGATTGAATACATGGGATGTAGATCCCATATGGCCACATACAGACTGAGAATAGATAATAGAACAGATAGATACTATGCAGATTAGTGATCCTACCATAGCAATCAAGTCACCATGACTTGCATCACTGTATAGGTATTCCTATGGTTAGTCAACTATATCCTGAGCTAGATTTTAACTGTCTGACTATTGCTGAGGGCACAATTCACTTATTTTAAAATATTTATCAGATTTTTGATACTTTCACTAGTCCTTTCTTTTCAGACAGTCGGTCAATTACTTTTCAGTACTTTTTACACAGTTTATAAATTAATACATTATAATTCACCATTTCTCATCAATTAATGAATTAATTCACATTAATTCAACATTTTTACCTTATACATAACAAAAATTCATAACAAAAATATTCAATTATTTTCATAAATTCTATAAAAATTCATAGACATGTTATTTTATGCTTATAATCATTTAAAAGCTTAAAAATATCAAAATATATATTACTTTTCCATGAGGAAGATTTTGACCGATAAAAAAAATCCATCATACATATTTTTTAAAATTTATTTAAGCATCCTAATAAGCTTATTTAAGGTCCAATTGCACTATTCTAATGTCAATTTCAAATATACATACATTTACTAATTTTTTCCTAAGTTACCTAAAGGAAAATCAGGCTAAATAATTGAAAATAGATGGATTTGAAGCCACTAACCTTTTTTCCTTACCTTATGCTTGCCTAAATCTCCTTTTATTTCCCTTTAACTTTGGACGATTGGCCTTCTCCTTGTGTACCTACCATGGTCAATTATAGAACCCATCAAAACCTTATTTTTTGTTCTCTTTTGCTAAAATAAACATCATAAATGCAATCTAGGCACTTAGAAATATCAAAAAATACCCTTAAAAAATTTAAACCCTTAAATTTCTCATACCTCAATTTGACACCTTAACTTTCTTACTTGATTTCTTTAGCTTAACTTCCTCTAATAACAAGATAGAGGCTTGAACAATGATCTAGAGATGCAAAAATAACTTTTTTATGCTTGATTGAGTGAGTGATTTGAAGTGAAAAGAAAAAAATTGAAAGAGAATATGGAGAGTGAGTTTTAGCCAAGAGAAGAGGAAGAGGAAGGCTGTGGAAAAATCTAGTATAGTGCATGTAAAATCCTAATTATACCCTAGGAGGAAGTCTAATTAATTAATGATGTATTTTTAATCTGACTGTGTATGTTCATAGATGCCATGGTAAGTCGGGATATAGAAGGAAATATTTCTAAAGAGAGGGGTAGAATTATCCTTTCACATTAAACCATGTGTACTTATAATTGGAAAAAATTATACAGTTAAGGGTTTCATTAAAAGATGAAAGTGTAAGTTATGGGGTAAAAGTAGAAATAAGGAAAAGCTAGGGAGTTAAGAGCATAAAAAATCTCCCAAGTGGTCCAATTGCATCTTGACACCTAACTTTTTAGTGTGCTTTTGAGAGATAAAGAGAAGAGGAGGGATATTTAAGGTGGAGGCCAACCATTTCAAGGCTGGAATTTCTACCACTTTAACCCTAAATAACCCCCAATCTCTCTCTCTTTAAAACTCTCTCACTTGATTCCTTGAAAGAGAAAGATGTTAGTTGTTAAATTCAAAGGTAAACATGCATGTTTTCTCTTATTTTCTTGGTGTAGGTAGTGTTTTAATTGAAGGAAGATGTATGTGTATTTATGATATCCACTTTTTTATATAGAAGGAGAATAAAGCAAGACGAAAGGAAAAGAGGTGCTATAAGGGTGAAGAAGCAATTATTGAGTTTAAAAAGGTATAAGAACCCTTCATAAGTGTGAGTGTGTGTGATTATATTATTGATATGAGAAACATGTTTATTGACATGTGTGTATGTGTTTCTATGTAGAAATTAAGCTTAAGATGGCTTGGAAATCAAATTATGCAAGTAGATTTTTAAATCATAGAAATTTGCCTAGAGTTCATTCGACCAGTCTAGACTATTTTGGTGATATCTTGAGTTACAGTGACTCAAATTGAGAAATTATAGTTGGGATAAAAATTATACACATATATCTTGATTTTATATGGAGAACTTGAAACCTAAATCTTACTACATGATAGGGAAAATTCAACTTGAATTCTATGTGTGGCTGTTGTCCTGTCACTGGGAGCAATCTATGGTTTTTATTGAATATCTTGATATGTACAGGTCTGATTTGGGTATTTTTGATGATTTGGAAACTAGAAACATAGATAAATAACTTTTTATAAGGCCACTTTAGCTAAAAATGCCATTTTATAAGTCAAAAATCATATAAAATCTGAGACTGGAGATCTACCTCTGGACAGAATGGACCTCACGGTCAGCAAGTTTGGGCTAATGACCGTGACGTAGTCCACTTTTCAGTTCAGAATCAAAACCAACCCTATGTCATGGTTAGTAGGTCAAATATAATGACTGTGACCCCTTTTCATGACCAAGATCATGGTTACCAGCTTATAGGTAATGACCATGATGTAGTTTGGCCTTAGTCTGGAATCTAAATACAATTTATGTCATGGTTACCAAGTTTTGGGTAATGACCATGACCCTCCTCTAATTTATAAAAACATGAATTTTAAGACTCCAATAGAGGCCTAAGTCTATTTAATCTTCTCTTAAATCTTGTAAACCATCTTAAACATAAAATATATAGAGATATATGGCAATAACCATATGAACTGTATAAAGAATGCAAAAGTGAAGTTATAGTATTTGACACATGAATGTGTTATTCAAATAAGATTGCATTATGATGATTATACACTTATAATTATTGGCTATGCCATGATGATTTAAGAAGTTTACTACAATGTTTGATTTATCATATTATATGATGAATTATACTATGAAACAAAGGATATATGAGATATGAACAATTGCCTGCACATAGAACTTGGTGGTGGATAGATAGGAATGCTTATAGGGTTATAGTCGTAACTGCTACAGTTTGATCCCATTTGGGTCCATAGTATATCCCTATTGGGACCACAGTTTTGACCTTATTTAGGTCCACATATTTAATACCTTTGGGTATTTATATGATTGATGCCTAAGGGTATCCACAGGACCCCGTTATCCACACCTACATAACTTTAATAAGCACTTCATAGGACAAAATGAACAACATATGTTTGATGATAATGAATTGATTAACTCACTATGATTTATCATTATACATAAATGCTACAAGATTAAATAAGAAGTATGGATTGATATTATACTTGCCTCATGATATTATAATCAGTGAAAATTTTTTAATAAGATGAATGCATTGGAATATTGGCATTGCTTATTATGTACTTGGGAATAACCACTATGAGTGGTTCTCCACATATTTATTATTCCCCACTAAGTTGTATAGCTTAGCATGGGTGTTTATCCGTGTAGTTTTACAAGATAAGCCCTTGTTCCAAGGACAAAGCCAACAACCTTAAAGCCAGTATCGGATAGGAAAAAGGAAAATTTTGATGTATGAAATTGTACTATCTTTATCTTTTGGGATATGTATAGTACTGTACATTTATTTTTTTAAAAGCAAAGTAACGACCACATTCTGTAAATAATCACTCAAAGTATAGTTATAATATATGTAAGTGTAAACTTATATAACTTAATCCTATGCATGAATTAGATGAAAATATAGTAAATTATATGCCAGGTAAACAAAAGAGTTATTATTATATATATTGTTATATTAAAGGTATTAAATTAAGCGATTGGAATCCAGATAGACTAGTGCAGTCCTTACATTGCAGATTTTTCAGCCTTATATAGGGGGTTTTAATGGGCTTTGGGCTTAGGCCTAAAGATTGGGCCCAACCAAATTAATCCAAGCCCATTAATTACCCAATTTGCAATTTTAATATAATTCTCTCTCTTTTTGATTCCAAATCCTCCAAAATTTGATTCCATCACTCTTATCATATCAAAAATAGGTTATACACAAAATTTCAACCCAATCAAAGTTCATTTTCGATCTGGTTCAATTAAATTAATCTAATTTAAAAATACTGATGCTACCAATAAATTCACTTTTTGTAGCCAAAATATTCTACACATTATTATAGGCATGTATACAATTTCAAGCAATTTTTAGACTTCATTTACTATTTTTAACGGTTTGATCAAACTAGTTAACCTAAAATCGAATCACTCCATTTTTCGTATTTTTGACTTTTGAAGCCTATTTGATCTCAAAATCACTTTAAATTTCAATCCTGAACTATCCGTAACCAATATTTTTTGATAGTTAATAAAATATTATTTACCTCCAGATGTATTTTTCAACTCGGAAGCACTGTTCACTATCGAAAAACACTGTTCATAGCTAACCCAGTGTTGAGGCCATTACATTTCTCCCCTACTAAAAGAAATTTCATCCTCGAAATTTACCTAATTCAAAGAGCAGAGGATATTGTTGTCTCATTGTTGCTTCGGGTTCCCACATAGCCTCCTCCATATTGTGATGGTACTGGAGCACCTTCACTAGTGGAATCTGCTTATTCCTGAGCTGTCTAACCTCTCTAGCTAGGATCCTCATCGGTATTTCTTCATAAGTCATGTTTGCCTGCACTTGAATTTCTTTCGGTGTGATCATATGGCTAGGATCAGACTTATACCTATGGAGCATAGACATATGGAACACATCGTGCATCTTCTCCAACTCCGATGGTAGCTTCAATTGGTATGCTATGGGACCCACTCACTAAAGAATCTCATAAGGGCCAATGATTCTAGGACTTAGCTTGCTCTTATTGCCAAATCTCAGAACTTTCTTCCATGGAGATACCTTCAGAAAAACTCTATCTCCGACCTGGAACTCTATATCTTTTCTTTTCAGATCTGCATAGGATTTCTGGCTATCCATGGCTTCTTTCAATCTACCTTTGATGATCCGTACTTTTTCTTCTGAATCACGGATTAAGTCAGATCCTACTAGTTTTTTTTCACTCAGTTCTATCCAACATCAAGGAGTTCTGCATTTTCTACCATACAAAGCCTCAAAAGGAGCCATTTTAATGCTGGAATGGTAACTATTGTTGTAGGAAAATTCTGTAAGAGATAAATACTTCTCCCAACCGCTACCAAACTCTAACATATAGCATCAAAGCATATCTTTCAGAATCTAAATCTCCCATTCTGATTGGCCATCTATCTGGGGGTGAAATGTTGTACTGAAATAGAGCCTTGTACCCAGAGCTTCTTGCAAACTTTTCCAAAAATAAGAAGTAAAACTGGGATCCCTATCAGAAATGATGGATGATGGAACTCCATGCAATCTAACTATCTCATTGATGTAGATTTCTGCCAACTTGGTCAAAGTATAATCCATCCGTATTGGCAAGAAATAAGAAAATTTGGTAAGTCTGTTAATGATCACCCATATGGCATCATACTTTCCTTATGTGACTGGAAATCTTGTTACAAAGTCCATAGTCACCCTGTCCTATTTCCACTCTGGTATCAACAGAGGATGAAGCAATCTTGAAGGAACCTGGTGTTCAGCCTTCACTTGCTAACTTATCAGACATTTACTCACAAACTCTGTCACATCCCACTTCATACCTGGCCACCAATAGTGAGCTTTTAAGTCTTGGTACATCTTATTAACTCCAAGATGCATCATATAATTGCTATGGTGCGCTTCAATAAGGATGTTTTTCTTCAATTCTTCCTTATCTAGTACATAGAATATTTTCTTATAGTAAAGGCTTCCATCACTGCTCAAGGAATTATCACTTTCACTATTATCTTTCAACTTGTTCATGACAATCATCAATCGATCATCTTTTCTTGGGATACTTTTACCTGATGCACAAAGTCAAGCTTCACTTGCATTTCAGCTAATAACAATCCATCTGAAGCCAAACTCAAGCTGACATTCATAGCTCTAAGAGCTGCAAATACTAATATCAGTTAATAACACTTATCAATCACTTATATATATTCATTTGAACACAATTATATTACATGGCATGAACTTTTTGCTAAGTGCATCAGCTACCACATTTGCTTTCCCTGAATGGTAGTCGGTAAAGCAATCATAATCTTTAATCAAATCTAACCAGTGCCTCTTTCTGAGATTGAGCTTTCTTTAAGTAAGCAAATACTTTAAGCTCTTGTGATATGTATAAATATAGCATCTTCCTCCATACAAGTAATGTCTCAAAATCTTTAGCGCAAAAACAATGGCTTCTAGCTCTAAATCATGAGTAGGATATTTCTTCTCATGAGTCTTAAGCTATCGGGAGGCATAAGCAATCACCTTGCCTTTCTTCATTAGAACATAGCCTAAACCATTTCTGAAGGCATCACTGTAGATCTCAAAATCCTTGCCTGCCTCAGGTTGTGTAAGAATATAAGCTTCTATCAGCATACTTTTAAGTTTCTCAAAACATCCTTGGCATCTGTTAGTCCATATAAATTTAGTATGCTCCTGTGATAGTCGAGTCATAGGAGCTGCAATAGTGGAGAAGCCCTTTATGAATCTCCTATAGTGCCCTGCTAAACCTAAAAAAATCCTCACTTTAGTAACATTTTTAAGTGGCTTCCACTGAATAATCACATCAATCTTTGAATGATCCACCTTAATACCTTCTGCAGAAATCACATGACCCAAGAAAGATACCTCATTCAGCCAAAATTCATATTTACTGGATTTGGCATACAGTTTCTTTTCCCTCAGAGTCTACAAAATAATCCTCAGGTGCTTATCATGCTCCTCTGGTGTCTTGGAATACACTGAAATGTCAACATGAAAACCACGATAAACTTATCCAAATAAGGATGGAAGACTCTATTCATTAAGTCCATAAAGGATGATGGTGCATTTGTAAGCCCAAATGGCATGACCAAAAACTCATATTGGCCTTACCTAGTGAGAAAAGTAGTCTTGGGCACATTAGTGTCTTTCAAACCCATCTGATAGTAACCAGATCTCAAGTCAATCTTTGAGAATACACCCGCTCCCTTTAGCTGATCAAACAAATCTTTAATACGTGGAAGGGGTATTTGTTCTTTATGGTCACTTTGTTCAACTATCTATGGTTGATACACAACCTACGTGTCCCATCTTCCTTTTTGACAAACAAGACTGGTACTTCCCAGGGAGAAACACTAGGTCTAATAAATCCCTTATCAAGCAATTCTTGTAGTTGAATCTTCAGTTCCTTCAACTCAGCAAGTGTCAATCTATAAGGAGCAATGGAGATAAGAGTAGTACCTAGAGCAACATCAAAAGAGAATTCCACTTTCCTGTCAGGAGGTAAGCCTGGCAATTCCTTAGGGAAAACATCGAGAAACTCTCTGATAGTAGGTACTTCTAACACCTATGAACTGTCTCTCCTTGCCTCCACTACATAACATATATAAGCTATGCACCCTTTTCTGATTAATCTCTTGGCAGCAGTCGTAGATATCACATCAAACAAGAAGTCAGTTCTCACACCTACAACTGTGACGTCCCAACCTTCTTCAAGGTTTAAGTTGACTCTCTTCCTTTTACAATCAACAGTTGCTTGGTGGGCAGACAACTAATCCATCCCCAGAATCACATCGAATTCATGAAAGGGTAGCTTAATCATATTTGCCAAGAAAATATGACCCTGGGCTCTAATAGGACACTGTCTATAAACTTTGCTTACTACCACACTATGCCTTAGAGGATTACTCACACTACAAGAAAATCTAAAAATAGCAATGGACAAATAGCAACGGAATTGATTCTGTTGCTAATTTAGCAATGGAATTTCATATCTGTTGCTAATTAGCAACGAAAATTAAATTTCATTGCTAAATTTGGTTGAATTTTTTATGTTTAGCAATGAAATAAAAAAAATGGTGGTATTTTGTTGCTAAAAAAAGAGGGAAATTTTAGAGCCTAAATATAGCTACAAAAAATCGCAACGAAAATCTATGACCGTTGCTAAATATGGCGGCATTAGATGGCAGAAAAATTTTGTAACGAAATTTAGCAACGGAAACTTAAATAGCAACGGAAAATAATTTTCGTTGCTACAATAGCAACGAAATATATATTTCGTTGCTATTTTGCAACCGAAATTAAATTTCGTTGCTATTTTGCAACGAAAATTAAAGTTCGTTGCTATTTAGCAACCGAATTAAAATTCCAATGTTATTGTGGTCCCAAAGAGTTGAAAAAAATTAGGTCTAAAAATAGCAACGGAATAATTTTTCGTTGCTATTTTACTTAGCCCTAAGAATAATTTTCCAAAAATAGCAACGGAATATTAATTCGGTTGCTAAAATAGCAACAGAAAAAAATTTATGTCTAAAAATAGCAACGAAATTAGATTTTTGTTGATAAAATTGCAACCGAAAATAATTCGGTTGCAATTTTAGCAACGAAATTGGCATTCCATTGGTACTTTTGGTCCCAAAAAGATGAAAAAATATGTGTCCAAAAAATAGCAACGGAATTGGATTTCCGTTGCTAAAATTGCAATCGAATATTAATTCCGTTGGCATTTTCTAATTTACCCTAGGTATAAATACCGACTTTTCTTCCCTTTCTCCTCTTCTCTTTTCTTCTCAGCTCTCCATTCCTTCATTTTTGCTTTTTTCTTCATCTTCAAACCATGAGCATGAAGAATTTACGTCTATACAGTTATGGCTTTCATCTCTTTTGTTGGGAGAGTTCTCTTCATTTCCGTCTTCATCCTCTATGCTTGGCAAGAGTAAGTCTCTGCAAATCTGTTGCTTTTGTTTTGAATTTGTTCTGTTTTTTCATCGAAAGTAGTCGAAAGAAGATCAAAAAGAAAAAAAAATAAATATTATTTTGATAATTGTGGTTTTTTTTAATTTTTTATTTGTTTGTTTGTTAGAAATGTAGTGAAGTTTGGCTAGCTAATGGAAAGAGCCTATAAACTGAAATTGACTTATTCAATTTTTTTTCCTTCCCCTTTTTGCATTTGATCGAGGTTTAGACGAATCTAGATCTGTTTTTGCAAATATATATCTCTCATTTGTTAGCGCATGTTACTGTTAGATCTTCAACTTTGTTTCCCATTCAAATTAGGACAATCAATGAGGCATACTTAGTTAATTCTGTTTGTTCATCCATGTCTACATTTTTTTTATTTTTTTAATGATGCAAATAAATAGTGTTTCAGTAAAAGTAGATCTTTAATTCTGTATCGATGAACGAAAGTAGATCCTAGTTAGATGAAATCTTTTTTATGCAACACAAGTTGATCTAATGGTCTCTACTACGTTACATAAATCCATCTGGTAAAATAATAATTGTCCATCTTTGAACTTGAGGAACTGCATCGAAGTTCCACCTGGAGACCTTTAAAGAAACCATAATTTATATATTATTTAGATGGGTATTTTTTTCCATGAATAATCTTAATAGAATTTAATTCAAATAGAGTACAAACATGAATAGATACATCTCTGATGCACTCCAAGTTGAGTTTTGCTGTAAAATGCACTCGGTTTTCTCGATAACACGTGAAGAGCTGTCTCACCATTCCCATCTCTAGCTAAAGCTAATTCGGGATGCTTTTGGACTAGTTCTAGTGCCACATCTGTTCCAATGATAATAATATTTTATTCTTATTTGTACATTTTTTTTAAATGTTTAATGCCATACAAATCGTAGCAAATAGCTATAAAAAGAGAGAGAAATCATGTACCAAATAGATTAGAAGTTATAGCGGCAATAAGAAGTCCAATACGATCCTCTCTAGAAAGATCTTTGTCATTTATCACAGAATAAAGATACCAAACCATATCTCTTCTTCCTAAAAGAGCAGCCATATAGAGAGGTGTAACGCCCTTACCACCTCTAATTAATGGCAAATGTTTATTCTTATTTACTAAGATGTTTATATATATTTCAAGTTTATGCAATTATATTTGTTTTTATGTCAAACAAGTTAGATGGGTATTTCTTTCTAGAGTTGAAGAAATTAATGGCATCTTTTACCTATTTAAACCTATCATAATTGTTTTTAGCGTTGAAGAAATGCCTATTGTTTCTCTATTTTTATGAGATATTACATTCTTGATCACCAATCTAATTATTGAATTATGTCCTTTACTTGTCCAACCAGCATTTGTTCATATGCAAAATATTTATGTTGGTTTATTATAAAGACAAATGCTATTGTAAGAGTGGAATCCAGGGGTTTTATGTTCGGGCCTTCAATTGCATTAGCTATTGGTGCCAAGTTTGTTCCCCTTCGCAAGCCAAAAAAAATTGCTAGGTACATTTGCTCTTTCTTAAATATGTATGCTGGCATTCTTAAAGGATCCAAACACAAACTTAGCACAGTTAAATGTTGAATGCTGCAGAGGATTTGTGTAGCATGCAGAAATTCCTTTGATGTGGTCTGTATTTTTATGCCTATGTTGAGTTATCATACTTCTATCAGTTCATGTGTACTGTCCTTTTCTTGAATGCTTTTCTATTTTTCTAACTGTCTTCAGCAGGCAATATTTGCTTCTGCTTTGCCACCTTTTTGTCACTAAAATTTCCATATTGTTATAATTGACTTTGAATCTTACACGTGGTTTCCTACTTCCCCCTTCTTTGTTGTCGTTGTTGTTGCTGTTTTTCTTTTCTGTTGTTTTATTTTTCCTATTGTGAAACCACTTCAAATACCTAAATTAACTAATTGGTACTTTCTTTAAGTACTTTCTTTCAGCTCCTAGCAGTATTGATCCCAATTGTTGGTTTGGGAGCTTTCCTTTGGTGGGTTGGATGGGATATAGTTCAAGGCACTGTGAGGTTTCTTAACCTTTTCTTTTCATATTTATTTCTTTATTCTTAATAATTGTTTAATGGTACTTAAAATCTGTCATTTGCATGTTTGTGTGCCTATCTTTGTAGTGGGACAAATGAATTTCCCAAATGTGTCATTGGAAAACATAGGGCATTCATAAATATTTCTGTGTTTTCACTTTCGTGATTGATTTTTCTTTGTGCTTTCTGGCATTTGTACAATGCCTGAATTATGGATTCCACACATTAATGATAAAGTCATTAAGCTAATCTTTTCCTGCTGATTAAAATATCCCAATTGAAAAGTACTGAAAAATTATAGTTTAAAAATTTTTTTTAAAAAAAAAAAGACAGAAAGAAAAGTTATATACATTAAAAAAAAGAAGCAATATTTAGTTATGGACATTCCATATTTTATATTAGAAGTGCGGAGTAGTTTATCAGCTCCCATTTATTTTAAGGCAAAACACATTATAGAGGTTCCTCAATTATTTGACTTAAAATAAAACTATCCAAATATAAAGTGCAAAAAATATTGAGATAAACACAAATTGTTGTTATCCAATCCTCCAGAATTATTTTCCAAAAAGTGCTTTCATCACCGACTATTTAGACCATTCTTTTCTTTTTCATGACAATTGATAAGTATGTGTGCGTGTATATATATATATATATATATATATATATATATATATATAATTTAGATATTTATTGGCAATAATATTGATAATATATTAGAGAACAATGATTAATTTATCTTAATGGTGAGGCTATTTTTATTCCCATGCATATATATGTATGTATCAAAATCGAGCCGTTTAAATTTTATTTTGACATACATTCGGTTGGTCCAAACTGTAAATCCAATAAAAGTTATATATATATAATGCGATTAATTAAAGGAGCAAAGTGTCAATTGGTTGATTAAATATATTTAATTATGGAACTGTCTCATTGTAGCATTTTTGAATGAAATTCTATTGATGATTTACACCAATTATTTTCATTTTTCATACGCAAGACTAATTTATAATGAAAAATAAGTTTTATTTAAGTGCCTACATGAAATTTTAAAGTTGTCATTGTACCGAAGACTAGTAATCCAAGTTTAGTCACGTGGTTATAAATATATTCAGTTCTACATGAATTAAACATGTTAATTTCAGAAAATTGACCACTTGATGTATTTGTCACTCTAAACATTTCGTTCTGCTGTTATAACCTGAACTGCCGTTGAATTACAATTTTTTTCCTGCTTGACTATGTTTCTTGAAGTTATGAATTTGCAGATTTTAATAATAATTTGGAAATTTTTTTCCTAGTGACAAAAAATTTTTTCTCAGTACTCTTTGAAAATTTTGAACCGCTAATACCCATAACAAATGGAGAGTTTAATATTTTAACTAACGTGAAATCCTTATAGTAGGATGGTATGTGAAAGCATTTTCCCCCTATCTATCATGTTTTTCTTGAATGCATTTTTCTCTTGCATATTTACTAACAATTATCAATTAATCATGTATGCAGTTGTTTAATTGATGGCAAAGTCATTATTCTATATCCCCGATATGTCTCCGGTGACTAGTAACATTTTGCATACATCTGTTATATCTTCTACATTTTGTGTTTTATGGTTTTAGTGGTGGAAGATGAGTTTGTAAGGGATTCTGTGAAGTTCTCCACTAGCTCTACGACATCCAAACAAGCATCAAGTGATTTCTCTTTTAGTTACAAGAAAGGTTCACCTTGCAATTTATGCTTTTTACTTTTATGTTGCATACTGAATTATTTACAATTAATTTGCTTGAGCTGTAACAAAAATAATTTTGAACTAGTATTAGTTAATGTCAGTTTCATAAGCAATTCTAAGTATAATAACCAATATCTTTATCCTTTTGTGTGTTTCCACAACATTTCTTATTTAGGAGGAGATTTACCTCCAAATATGCATATACAGGTTCCTGCTCAGATAGCTAATATTCTCTGTTCCATATTATTATCCATACAGGGATTTATAAATTCTAAACGTTACCGGTCACTTATACAGGAAAGGACTCCTCAATAGTTGTTGATGTTGAAGCAGAAATAAAAGATGTAGAATGACATGTTATGGGAAAAAAAAAAAAAGATATGCAGGATGTCTTGTAAACATAATGCCCTGGTTTGTATTAAAAACTCTTGGTCTGCAAATTTTTGGTCATCTTTGAGTTGGAGCACTATGAAAGTAGCCACACATGTGGGCCTGCCATAGGTTCCAACTACTACATGGTAGATTAAGTAATTTTTACTTAAATCATTACTGGCGCTAAGAAACCAAGTCACTTTCAAACTTTGTGTTCTTTAATTTCTTCATGACAACAATGTTACACTTTTTCCAATATTTACAAGGATCAAATGGTATAGGGAAAAACATAAAATAGAAAGTAAACTTAAAAATTTTCATGAATTTTAATAATTTCCAATAGGCTTAATATATATAGAAATACTATAGAAACACCCGATCTTGACTTCATAATTCATTTGAATATCTAAACTTTAATAATGACCTATTGGCTACTTATAATTTTTTAAATAATAAATATAAATTCATATTGCCTTTGGAAAATTAGAGTGACAACTGCTCTAGTTGTGATGTATACTCGTGTGTTTCATATGCACAGTGAGATAGGTAGAAATTGAAAAAGGGAATAAGATGAATTTTTTATTGATTTTGATGGATTTCATATTGATTTTGATATTATGTGAAGTTACACAATGTAATTGAGTGTCATACATTTCAATTTTTAGAAGGTGGTGTGAATTTGTGTTTATTATTTGTGAAATTGAGAAGTATAGATATTTAATAAGTTATTATAAAAACTTAGGCGTTCAAATGAATTATGAAGATATTTGCATATGTATTAAGTTTTTCCAATATTTATGATTTCTTTTTTTGAAATGATGGCAATTTGTTTGTGTCAAAAATAACAATAAATTAGTGATGGAATAGCGACGATAATTCCGTCACAATATTTTTATAATACTGGTTGAATTTAGCAACGGAAACTTTAATTCGATTGCTATAAATAGCAACGAAAATTGATTCGATTGCTATAAATAGCAACGAAAATTGATTTCGGTTGCTAAATATAGCAACGAAAATTCTAATTCCATTGGTAAAAATAGCAACAAAAATTGAAAATCCGTAGCAAAAAATACAAACCGAAAAATTTGCAACCGAATGTTCCATTGCTATTTTCCGTTGTTAATAAAAATTAGCAACAAAAATTCAACAAATTCAGTTGCTAATTTCTGTTGCTATTTGCTTATTTTTCTTGTAGTGTCACCAAGATATCCTGGTCCAAGCATGCCTCATTCATCCCTTTATCCCCAAGCTAGCTCAATGTTAATGTAGGAATGTGTAGAACCAGGATTTATCAAAGTATGAACTGAATCAGATAACATGAGGAATTTACCTAGTATCACATCTGGAGCATCCTCCTTTTCTCTGGCTCTGACAGCATAAGTCTAGCCTATAACTTGCCTCTATCCCTAAGATGCTTGCCCTGCTAACCTAGAACCTGAAGTGATGGGGCAGCTTCCCTACCATGACCTCTTGGTGTAGAGGACCCAATACTTGATGCTGAATGCTCCAGTTAGATATCTGCACTCCCCAAGATGAATCTTACCATAATGGTCATAGACTATAGCTATTCCACTGTCTCTATCCTGAGGTGTATTGGCTACTGAAGCAGCTGGAACTCTACCACTTAGTGCATTGCTTTGACCTCATCCTGTTGAAACTGGAGAACAGCTCTGAGGTGTTGGAGATCCCTTTGCCTTCTTACCCTGTACTCCTTTACCACTGGACTATCCCTACTTTCTCTTTTGTTGAAATTGGGACTATATGTCGGCCTGCTTTGCCTGAATAGCCTCTAACTTTATCATTGCCTCAACCATAGCCCTCAAATTAGGGTACTGCTGAGTCCCAATAATCTGTCCGAGCTCTAAATGCAGTCTTCTCTCAAATCTTTGATGCATCTTTATATCTGTAGACTAGCTCTCATCTAGGTAGGCACTAAGGTGCTCAAACTTGCGCTCATACTTATCCATTGACTTGCTACCCTACTATAGCCTCCAAAAGTCATCATGCATCGCCACTTTATACTAAACCCAATATACTTCAACTCAAACTGAGACATAAAAAATCCCCAACTCAACTGATCTACTTGGGTATGCCTCCTGATAAAATCCCACTAGATGAAGGTTGGTCCCTACAACAATGCAACTATGCCCTTAAACTTTTCTTCTGCTATGCTATTTGTGATTTCAAACAATCTTTTTTTTTTAATAGCCAATCTTCTGCCTATGTAGGTGTTAGAAGATCTCGCCAAAAAAAGTCCTTAACCCCAAGTCTTTTTAATTGCTCCATAATACGTTTTCTTCTTGGTGGAGCTGGTTGATCCTGTACAGTTACCTGGAAGGACTGAGACTAACCTGTCTACAGTTGCTGCTGAATATAGTCAGCCATGAGATTAAGGAAGTTCAACTGTAGTGGTGGAGGTGGCACTACTGAAGAAAAAGCCTGCTACTGTGGGGCCTCTTACTGTCACGTACCTATCAATACCTCACTCTCTCCATCCTGCATCTGTCTGTCATGATCGGAAGATATATTTTCACTATAAAACAGAAAAGAGCAAGTACAGATTAGATTTCTATAGCACCTTTTTACTAACAATTGGCATGTATATACAGACAAATCATCCACTTATTCCCACTCTGATCTTAGAATCGCTTAAACCATTACTCTAATTCCACAAAATGTAACACCCTTATTATAATAGTTTTTCAAATTTAAGCGTTTGATCGAAAAAAAATATTTCCTTCTTAACTTTGAATTCATAAACTTAACCCTTAATTATTCATTAACCTATAATGCTTATCCAAACTTCATATACATAGTCCACCTTGTCGATGACCTATAACTATCCAATTTTACTATTCATTTTGCAAAATTTTGGCAATATAACGGCTATATATTGGATTAGCCCCCTGAAAAATTAAACAATAGCCCAGCCCCTCAGGCACAACGGTTTATAATCAAAATAACCATCTTATTCATACATTCTCTATCACATCTCAACCATACACAAAATATCCACTACTAGCCAAATCCATGTACCATTACAAATCCATTTTTTAAACTTTAAATATTTACAGTAATATACATACCAAATAAAAATATAACTTCAGTCCTTCAAATTTTCCATCCCATATGTATTATTGCTCCTAATCATATTCAGTACCTGCACACAATAAATTCTACGTGCTAAGCATTAAATATACCCAGTAGTGACTAAAAATCATAATATTTTCCAAAACAAATATAATCGCACCAAAAGTACAAAATTTCAATCCTTCTTATCAAAAAGCATTCTTTTCTATATTTAGCAGTCTTTTCACCTTAACATTAGAATTTCGGTAAAATTTTCACCTAAATCCTTAATTTTTTTATTAATTACGAAAATGCCCTTTTGCAATTTAATTATAAAATTACCATTATTTTCACTTTTAATTTGACTTTTAGCATATGAAATAATTAATTGGGCTTTACTTTATTATTTTTACGTAAAATTATATTTTAATCCCTGAACTTTACAGAACTTTATTTTTAGACTGTTTGGTAATTAAATTACCGTTTTACCATTTATATTCATTTCTTAATTACTTTTACCCATTAAACACAACTTTTGAAAAAATTACAGTTTTGCCCCTAAACTTTTAATTTCTTTTAATTAGGTCCTTTTTCACTTTTAACTTCACTTTTACTTATCTTTTATACCTTTTAACTTATTTTCATATTAATACCCCTAGTACAAATCCTGGTGAAAATCTTCAGACTGGATATACGGGACATGAATCCAACATGGCCACATACAGACTAAGAAATGATCCCAAATGATAATTTTTCATAGAACAGATAACAAAATAGATAAATACTATGGAGATCAGTGATCCTACCATAGCAAAGCAAGTTTCTATGACTTGCAACACGGTATAGATGTCCCTATGGCTAGCCAATTATATCTTGAGCTAGATTTTGACTGCTTGACTATTGCCAAGGCATAATTTCACTTATTTCGAAATATTTATCAGATTTTTTATAATTTTAGTAGTCATTTCTTTTCAGACAGTCGGTCAATTACTTTTCAGTACTTTTTACATAGTTTGTGAATTAATACATTATAATTCACCATTTCTCATCAATTTATGAATTAATTCACATTAATTCATAAATTTTTACCTTATACATAACCAAAATTTTTAACAAAAATATTCAATTAATTTCCATAAAATCTATAAAAATTTATGAACATGTTATTTCATATTTATAATCATTTAAAGGGTTAAAAACATCAAAATACACAAAATACACACAACTTTTCCTTAAGGAAGATTTCGGCCAACAAAAGAATTCCATCATACATATTATTTAAAATTTATTTAAGCATCCTAATAAGCTTATTTAAGGTTTAATTGCACTATTTTAATGTTAATTTTAAATATACATACATTTACTAATTTTTTCCTAAATTACCTAAAGGAAAATCATGCTAAATAATGGAAAATTGATGGATTTGAAGCCATTAACCTTTTTTTCCTTGCCTTATGCTTGCCTAGACCTCCTTTTCTTTCCCTTTGGCTTTGGAAGATTGACCTTCTCCTTATGTACCTACCATAGCTGGTTATAGAACCCATCAAAACCTTAATTTTTGTTATCTTTTGCTAAAATAAACATCATAAATGCAATCTAGGCACCCAAAAATATCAACAAATAGCCTTAGACAAATTTAAACCCTTAAATTTATCATACCTCAATTTGACATCTTAACTTTCTTACTTGATTTTCTTACATTAACTTCCTCTAATAACAAAATAGAGGCTTAAACAATGATCTAGAGATGCAAAACTAACTTTTTTGTGCTTGATTGAGTGAGTGATTTGAAGTGAAAAGAAAGAAATTTGAGAAAGAATAGGGGGAGTGAGTTTCTACCAAGAGAAAAGGAAGAGGAAGGCTGTGGAAAAAACTGGTATGGTGCATATTTTTCAGCCTTATATAGTGGGTTTCAAGAGGCTTTAGGCTTGGGCCTAAAGATTAGGTCTAACCAAGTTAATCCAAGCCTATTAATTATTCAATTTGCAATTTTAATACAATTCTCTCTCTTCCCAATTCCAAATCCTTCCAAATTTGATTCAATCACTCTTATCACATCAAAAATAGGTTTCACACAAAATTTCATCCTAATTATAGTCTATTTTCAATCTGATTCAATTAAACCGATCCGATTCAAAAATACCGATGTTACCGAAAAATTCATATTTTACAACCAAAATATTCTACACATTATTTTAGGCATGTATGCAATTTTCAGTAATTTTTAGACTTCATTTACTATTTTTAATGGCCCAATCAAACTATTTAACCTAAAATCGAACCGTTCCATTTTTCGTATTTTTGACTTTTGGATGCCTATTTAACCTCAAAATCACTTCAAATTTCAATTTCGGACTATCCGTGACCAATATTTTTCGATAGTCAAATAAAATATTTTTCACCTTCGGGTGTATTTTTCAGCCCCCGAAGCACTGTTCACTATCAAAAAATATTGTTCACAGCTAACCCGATGTTGAGACCACTACAAATATACAATCATTTCTTATTATATTTTTTCATTTTTAATAAAAAAAAAATTGATGTATTAAAAATTTTATTTTATAATTATAATTTGTTATCTAAATTAGTTACAAAAAAATAATTTAATTGTACATATTTTTTATTTTTTAAAAATAATGTATTACAACATTATGCACCAACTGCGGTATAAAATATTACAGGCCAATACAATTTTGTACTAATGACTCTATAATATAATACATGTAAATACTATACAGTTTAATTCTATATAGGCTAATACTATCCAGGTGAATACTATGTATGCTAATACAATACAATGAACCAAACGAATTCTTAGAGGCTAAGGTGAGACTAAATTATGAACAAAAGAGGTGTGCTTTTTTTTTTATATTTTCTTTGGAGTCAACTTCTCTTAAAATAAAATAAATTTAAATAATTTTTTGAAAATATACAATAAAAACTTTGGGATTTTATATTTTGAAATGGTTAGTTCTTCATGAGTTGTTAATATTTTTCCATCAAATATATATATTTTTTTATTTTGTTTTGCTTGTGCGCCTACTGGTACAGTTGCGTTAGCCAATATTACAAATATTTTATCATCCATCAAATATCGATAAGTTTTGTGGAAAGAAGAAAACCAAACCTTTTAATGCAGCTTTGCCGCAACCTACTAAAATAAACATGTAAAGGGTATCTTTGTGATAACGTAGGAATCCCGTTTGTCCTATTTGTAAAGGAACATTCGTAATTCTTATGGAGCTTTCAAAAACTAACATTAAGACAAAAATCATTTTTCCATTTGAATTATTTTAAATTTTTTTACTAGGTTAATATGCTTTAATATAAGATAACATGCTTTCTGATAAGTTAGCATGTTTATCATTTTAATTTTTATTAATGGCATATTATGCTGGTAAAATTTATTACCGATTGAATATTTGAATTTTTAAAATTTTCTATATTAGATTTTTGAACTTTCGCAATTTTTTATGTTGAATCTTTTTATAAAAAATAATGTATTTTTAACGTTAATTAAAATATATACTGACTAGTTTATTTATAAGAGATTATGTGTTACTTATATTAAAAGCATAAAACATAATAAAAAATTTTTGTAAAAGTATTCAATATAAAAAATTTTAAAAGTTTTACTATTTGAAAATTAGTTTTGCTCAACATATTAAAAGATATCTTGCTTTTCTCTCTCGATTATAAATGGTAGACCAAGATAAGAATCATGATTGGCATCTAGGTCAATAGACAAAACCGAGCATACTTCATTTTTTGAGAGACTTGAAGTATTTAGGCTAAATTTTAGAGAAAATTTTAGCATAGTTAATCAATTGATCAGAATCTGCAGCATAGACTTCCAAAATGTTCTTAATAGCGGTAGCTTCCTGGTTATTTGCTCAAAAAAAGATATAACTATCATCAGCAAAAAATAATTGTAATTAGCGGAACTTTTTGCACAACCTTACAACCGTGAATCTAACCCTGTACCTCTGCCTTTTTAAACATCAATGACAACCCTTTTACATATAAAATGAATAGGTAAGGTGATAGAGGATCACCCTGCCTAAGACCCCAACTTGGTTTAATTGGCCCCAATAAATTATTCTGGTAAGAAATAAAATAAGTCAGTGATTCAACACACATTTTGATAATTTTAACCCAATAAACATTGAATCTTAGCCTCTATATATATATATATGTGTGTGTGTGTGTGTGTGTGTGTGTGTATAAAATTATAATTATAATGCCATTCCATTCGGTTGTAAGCTTTACTCATGTCAAGCTTAAGAGCAGCCATACCGTCTTTCCTCTATGTTTTTCATTTTAAAAAGTGCCTCACTTCAAAGGCCACAAGAAAATTATCAGAAATTAGTCTATTAGGAACAAAGGCTCTTTGATTAAAGAAAACAATAGAAGGCAAAATGGTTTTCAATCTAGATGTGAGTTTTCAATCTAGACGTGAGTATTTTTGTAATAATTTTATAAAGAATGTTGCATAGGGATATTAGTCTAAGATCATACATATGCTCAACTGAATACTTCTTGGGTATCAAAATAATGGTAGTTTCACTTATATCAGTAGCCATACAACAATTATTAATAACTTTGAGGCACTCGTGAGTAACATCCTTACAAACCATACTCCAGCACTTTTCGTAGAAAGCAGGATTCATCCCATCTAGCCTAGGAGATTTGTCTAGATGCATACTAAACATTGCCTCCTTCACTTCCTCCTCAGTAAACTCTTGCAATAATAACTCATTTTGCACATCTGATACCCTTTTCTCAACATTTGAAATAGTGATACCAGTATTGGAGTGAGTAGCTATAAAGATATGTTGAAAATAATCCAACGTTACCTCCTCTAAACCATCATTCCATGAAAAGAATTGACTAGTAGGATCCTTGAGGGAAGACAATTGATTTTTTCATCTCCTCTTTAAAGCTACAACATGAAAATATTTGGAGTCAGAGTCTCCATCCTTTAGCTAAAAGAGTTTATCTCTCTACTACCAAAAAATTTCCTATTTTCGAAGGGTGTTCATGTAATGTTTTTGGATATCAAGGAACTTCGAGTGAGAAGTTATTCTAGCATTCTTTAATTGTTTTCTCACTTCAGCCAACCTCTCTTTGAAATTTCCCATGACTTGCTGACCCCACTTAAAAAGTGCCTTGCTGCATCTTTTAATTTTCAAACCTAAGGAAGAATTTATGTTGGATGTCTAAGAATCCTGAACCACATTAGTAAAAATTTGAAACGAATGGATTTCTTATGAGAAACAATAGAGAAAGGCTCAAAAAAAGATGGGATTATGATCAGAAGAAGTTTGGTGGATGTTACTAACCTTAAATAACGAAAATTTCATAATCCATGCATTATTGGCCATTGCCTTATCCAGCCTTTCTTCAATCAACCCATTAGCTCAATTACCCTTAAACTAAGTGAATTTATACCTTGCTATACCCAGGTCTAAGATTAGCATCCCCCACAGTAGATTTGAACCCATCTATAAGATGCGCTGGTTGAATATTACCTCTTTTCTTATCTCTTTGATAAAAAATATCATTAAAATCACCAAACACACACCATGGCAACAATGATTTACCAGTAAGAATTTGCAACAGCTTCTATGAAGTAGCACGATAATTTCTTTTTAGCTCATCGTAAAAACCAATCATTCTCTATCCATAAAGATTCTAAACACAAACCTCAATATCAATATGGTACTTAAAATACCCATTAAGTTTAGCATCTTATTTGCTCCTCTAAAAGTGGTTCAAGCTTCCACTTTGGCCTATAAGCTCTGCACAGAACAAGCCTTTATAACCGAAGGTCAAGCTTCCACTCCAGCCCATAGGCTCTACACAGAACAAGCCTTTATAACCCAAAATAGAATTTATTTTTTCTAACTTTTCCCTACTACAAAGAGTTTCAATGAGAAAAATAAGGTTAGCCTTTTTGAGAAACATGAGGTTCTTTAGAACCCGAATTGCCTGTGGCTTGCCCATCCTACGGTAATTCCAACTGAGGTAACTTATAATGCTAAGCGGGCTTAATCCATAGAGCTTACCCTTTCCAAGTTTTTTTAATCCAATTTAATATTGTTACTTAGGTTGGATTCTGATCTTTTCACTATAAACATGTTGTTATTCCTTGCTCCCTATGATGCCATTTAAGGTATGTTAAAATAACTCCTTCATCAGGTTGTTGTTCATCCAAACCTCTATTACCTCCTTCATTCTTGCATTCTATAATATCCTTTCCTTTAGGATTTTCCTTCCTCTCTACAGAATTCATAGCTCCACCAATTTTGCTATTATTCATGATCTCTTTTGCACCATGATTTCCTTTATTGTCATTTTTTCCAAAATTCCAACTGTCAATTGTTATATTCTCATCAAAATTTTGCTTTTTCACCATAGTTGATTGCAACAGAGGCAGAGATTTACAGAGCCATTATTCTTCATAAGTGGTTGATTGCCTTCTGTTGATAACCCGAATAAAATCATCAAAAAATGAAAGCATATCTTTAACAAATTTGTGGTAGAGTTTTAAGCACTGTTTTTCATTGTGCCCAAGCATAACATAAAGAAACCGCATCAAGGAAGATGTTCATACTTAAATTCAATCATAATCCATTCCCCACCAGTTTTTTAATTCACATCTCATACTTTGGTGACTTGTTAACATGAAGGGCCACTTGTATTCGCATATAATTACGCTAGGTCCTTGAGAAATTCTTCGAATCTGTAGTGATGAATTCACCAATATATTTGCCAATATCTTGAGCCACTTTGACAACTATAAACTCCACCGAAAGTTTATAGACTTGAACCTAAATGCTAGTCCAATTTAAAGTAGTATTTTTCGATTGTTCATTATCCTGTAATCTTTTAACCAAAAGGACTTGATTATCAAAGGTCCATGGCCTATTGTCAATAACTCTTTGCACATCCAACTCATGGAAAAACTGAAAGATAAAAAGATTAAAATTAAAATGCTTAATGAAAACTCCTATATTTGTTCTCCACAGAGCTACCAAAGTTTGCTTTATTGCATGAACATTGATAACTTTCTTTGTTAAGAACCATCCTACTAGACTCTATGGCATATCAATAGATTGGCTATCTATTACATCTTCTTCAATAATGAGGCCATTACTTTCTTCATCATTGATAGAGAGTTGACCTCACTATTTACTGATGTTAAGTAGATTCATTTAATTATTGTTCATCCTAGGGAAAGGATATCAAGACATAAAAGATAGTGGATTAAGACTTGTTAGTAAACAAGACGAGAGCACATGTCATAGAGACAGACATAAATTTAGAGGTGGATCAGTGGCTGGAACTGCTATTTTCTTTCTAAAGCTGGTAAAGAAGTATTTCCTAAATTTATGGTGCAATCTCTTCCTACATACACTATGAATGTGTTTTTGGTGCCTTTGGGTCTTTGTAAAAAAATTGAAAGGATGTGCAACTATTTTTGGTGAGGAACTAATAAATAGGCAAAATAGGTGATTTTTTAGATTTCATGAGAAAAGTTATATTGGTCCAAAAATCTTGGTGGTTAAGGCTTTTGTTCTTTTTAAGATTTCAACTTGGCTATGCTTGGGAAACAAAGTTGGAGGATTCTGTTTGATGGGTAATCTCTCATGGCTCAAGTTTTTAAAGCCAGATATTTCCTAAAATGTAATTTTTGGGATGCAACTCTAGGGGTTAACCCGAGCTACACTTGGTGCAATATATTATTGGCTAGAGATAGTATTAAACTTGGGTGTCGATTAAAGGTAGGCAATGGCTGCAGTATTAATATGCTTACAGATCCATGGATTCTAGATAGATCTACCCCCTTTATTTCTTCTACTGTTTATTCCACTTGGAATAATATGAAAGTGAATGACTTAGTTAATGGTGGCATAAACCAGTGAAATTTGTAGCTTATCTCCTTTATTTTTAATGACAAGGATAACTAGTTAATTTCCAGCATTCCCCTTAGTTGGTAGAAGAAATATGACTTGTGGCAATAGACTTTTGGAGATAATAGTAATTATTCTATCAAAAGTGATTATAAGATTATTTATACTGGTTTTTTCCCTTTTTATAATCTTGCAATTGTGGACTTGAAAAAACATTGGAGCTTTGTTGTCCCACCCAAAATAAAAATTTTTTCGGCATATGTTTCATGGTTGTATCTTGGTTTAAGCTCTCTTATCTTTAAAGGGAGTGGAGGTTAACTAGGTTTGTCCATTATGTGGCAATGACAATGAAATTCTTTTTCACATTTGTATTGGTTGTATTTTTGCTAGATAAGTGTGGAGTAAATCAAGTGTTGGTTATGTTAGGGGTAATTGCTTTGATATTGTCTCTTGGTTCATCTTATTTTCGGGTTATGCGTGATCTAAAGAGTTGTGGATTAGCTATTTCAATTTGCTAGGGTATTTGGAAAGTTAGAAATATTTTAGTTTGGCAAGGGATTAATCTTTATGCTAGTTATATCACTTCTTTGGCTAAAAATATTATTCGGGACTAGTAATTGGCTCGAGCAGTAGAGAGTTCTAACCAGTCTAGATATTGTGTAATTTCTACAAGTGCATAATTTTACTTGTAGTTCTTAAGATATCGTTCCCATAGGAAATGATTGGTTATTACTCACTATGTCTTGATCATTATTTTGTTTACAATTAATCAATCTTTTAGTTGTTACTTTAAACTAATAGTGTTAAACTATAACTAAAACTAACGATTAACCCTAATTTAAATTATGAAAAAAAAGACAAATACAATTAATGATTCGTATTAAACATGAAACTTGATTTTTAATCTTTCAGCCTAAATGTAATCTTCACAATACAAGTCAAGTTGCCATTAATTTCTAAATCAATCTCTCAACATGAAATGGAATGCCCAAAACATGCAAGTATTATTTCTAATCCTTAACCTCATTATAGAATTAGATTATAATAATCACATATTCTAAGAATAAACATCGACCTACAACAATTATCATAATCATTCGGGTACCCTAGTAATGAAATGATATTGAATTTATAATAGATTTACATAAGAATATATCTCTCGAACAATACTCTTACTTATAATGAACATTTAAATTCTTAAATGCCAATAATACTATTAGAAAATTATGCACTAAAAATTACTTATATTAATTTGAATAAACAATGATTTGCATAATTGTTCAAGTTCTTAAATAAAACATCATTCAAATAATTACAATATAGAATAGATAATTGAAAGATAAATAAAAAGATGATCTCTCAATCCTTTACTCATAAATATTTTTTTCTTCTTTTTTGCTCTTGTCTTCACTTCAAAAGTTAGATCTCTTTATCTTTCTATACAAAAAATAATTTTTATCTTTAACTATTCATTTTTCTCATATGATCTTCAGTGCCTTTTATAAATTCCTTCCAAAGCAGCATAACTCTTCAAGCACCCCTCTAGAAGTACACATCATTTGGTGAAGAGTAATGTCCCTTTGAAGCACCATTTAAAAATTCAACTGCTCAAAAGCCCCTTTTGTTACGCTTGCAATGGATGTCGCGCTCATAACAGAGCATGCTTGTGTCTCCTTTAGAAAATTCTTCTTCTTTTCTTTATATGTGGCTGCCTTCACATGTCGTGCCCGTGACTCTAAGCGAGATAGGAGCTTTGCATAATTGCTCAACTTTGCTCTTTTTCCTTTGCTTAATCCCCATTACTCCTAAAAATGACAAAACAATAAAACAAAACATAAAAGATACTAAAATCTAAACAAAATGACTAAAACTAAACATTTATACCAAAATTTTAAACATAAAACACTTACACAATATGAACTATTAAACTCATATGAATTCCCCACACTTAAATCTTTGCTTGTCTTCAAGCAAAAACTTAAAATGTAAGAGATAAAAACACCATAAAACATAACAAAACAAAAACATAGAGCCTTTATACCTTATAAATACTTGGTAAACAAATGAAACAACTTTCATCCCACAATACATCAGTCTATATTAACAAATTTCTAAGTAATATCTTGGACCATCAAACTTTAACATATGTGTGCACCTAATTAAAGAACCGAGAGAATGCAAAATACAAAAATATAGGCACCTTAAAAATCAAATTTCTTACAATATGTATTAATCATTGCAAATATCACATTGCCTAAAGTAACTCTCTCAAGATAAACACTATACTCACATCATTCAAGTATTTAATAGGTTAGTGTTTCCCTTATTCCCATAGTACATTTATACATGCCATAAGCTTGTAATTGAGTAAACATCTCAACTATTAGCAAAAGTTAATACACAAAATCAAAGGGTATTAATATGGGTTGTAACTTGGCTTAGCTTAAGATATAATAACTTTTGGATAAGTAGCTTAGATTGCGAAAAGGAAAACAACTATCACATTATATGAGACTTACAAATTATAAACGCAAAACATGACTCGCTAGAATTTTAAGACTTATTTCTCGCTTCAGTTCCCTTTTTTTTCATATCCACGAATTTTCTTTTACTGATATTTTCTTTTTTTTTTCTTTTCTTCTTTTTTTCTTTCTTTTTCTTTCATATATATTTCTCCTTTTTTACAATAATTCTTAAGGACATATACATAGTAAGGGAACACAAAATAGCATCATGCATATAAACAAAGCAAGTCATCTCATATAACATAATAAGAACTAATCTTCCCACAATATGATGCCAAAAGGAAAAATTAAGCATTCAAAACTGGATTTAAGGTTATAATGTGCTTATTAAACAAGAAAATGACTAATGACTCAAAACTGGCTACCTAAAGTCAAAAGGATGATTTTTTTAAGCAAGTTAAAATGGTTATTTTTAATGCCCTTATTATTTTTCATGCATAACCTATACTAAATGTAGTCTTGATAATTGCCAAAAATAAGTTCTAAAATATATAGATATAGAAGGGCTCTTTTCGAAAAAAATAAACATTAGGCCCCAAAGCTCACAATTTAAAGTTAAAGCTACTCTAAGCAATGCTTCATTCAAAACAATAAAAAATACATGCACAAAAAACAACTTAAGAAGAAATTACATTAAAATGCTTTACACAATCATTCATAAGTGCACACACCATCCTAAAGTTTAATATCTAACAACATTACTCAAAAAATTTCATCAACTAGACTAACCATTGCAAAATGTAAGAAGTTTAAAACAAAT
The DNA here is from genome assembly GCA_037975025.1 of Excoecaria agallocha. Classification (NCBI taxonomy): domain Eukaryota; kingdom Viridiplantae; phylum Streptophyta; class Magnoliopsida; order Malpighiales; family Euphorbiaceae; genus Excoecaria; species Excoecaria agallocha. The sequence goes on from JBBPFJ010000619.1 coordinate 53,268, forward strand.
ATTTCCAAATATCATAAAATATAAATGCTCCAAAAACACAAAAATACAAACTAAAACACATGCACAAAACATGTAAATAAAATACCTAACCTAGGTCCCCACACTTAAAGGACACAATGTCCTCATTATGGGAGAAACAAGTAAAAATTAAACAAATAACAAGAAAAATAAAACACAAAGAACAAAACAAATTAAAAGAAAAACAAAGAGAGTAATAGGAAATTGGCCAAACGAAGGTCTACTAAGAGATTTCGGTGGAGAAGGCATGAACTTAATATTTTACTTTCGAAAGAATGACAGCAATTTATGACTCATGCTTTGGTGGGTATGACTTAATTCTTTCACATGTGTCTCCATAACATCCATCTTAGTAGCCAAAGTCGGGTTAGCAGCATCCAACCAAGTAAGCACTTGTTGCCAACCTATAGAACTTCCTCCTTTACCAACCTTAGAACCTAACTCCTCATCTTTAGTATCCATATCTTCATTAGAATATAGACCTCCCTCGGTAGTAGTGGTTGGTGCCTTGCCTTTGCCTATGCCCACTTTAACAGTGCACCCTCATAAAAAAAAACATCGCCAACCAACCTTTTCTCTTTAGAAGTTGAGAATTTCTCAAAAATACTGCATCCAACATGGCAATCTTCTCATCATCCTTAGTTTCAAACCCAGTCAACTGGCCCAAATAACTCAACATAATTCCAGTCACCATATTCCTTATACCTACTATTTTGGTTTTTAAAATAGACGCATTATACAATCTATCAAAAATAAATGAGATAGAGTAAGGAGTCTTCTTTGCCTTAAACAATGACAACACAAATAAATCCTTGCTTTAGACTTTATTGCTTTTAATGCATCCAAACAAGGCATGACAATTGTATTTATAGAATAAAAGCATAGTATAATTTTTTATAAACCTATTAATAGAATTTTTAGGTTCAAATTACCCAACCCAGTGAGTTTTTTCCAAATATCAGAAGACACAAGTTGTTGAGGAATAAAAGTTTGGCCATTTAAAGGAAATCTAAACCAATCATGCATTTCATCAAAACCAAAAATATGTTATCTCCCATATGCCTATATTTAAATTGAATTTTCCTTTCATCCATATATTGCAATGTAACAAAAAATTCCAAAGCCTATTCTCTCCTAATAGGTACTTACATATGAGCAAAAGATTCCCATTTTATTAATTTAAAATATTTTTCAAAATCTTGAGAAATACCTATGGTTTCTAACAAGTCAAAATCTATATGTTGCATACCTATTATTTCCTTTGTAGAGAAAAATTCATATTTTTTACCCTTCATTTTCATTAAATAAAAGAAATGGACATTTATAAAGTCTAAAAAGAATAGCAGAACCTTATTGTTGTGAAGACGAAGAAAATCCCTTCCCTTTGCCCTTATTTTCTATAGTCTTCTATTGAACCATTATGAAAATTGCAGTAGATGATCAAGAAATAACAACAAGGTAAAAAATTAAAACTAAAATGTTAAGAAGAAAATAAGAAAAAGGGAAAAAATTTGATGAGAGAAGAGAGAAAATATGTGAAATCTAAAAGTTTAAGAGAGAAAATTTGAGTTGCAAATGAAAATTTTGAATTTAAATGGAGTTTTGAACTTATACAACGGTCAAAAAACCCTTAAAATTTAAAATCTGTATCATGTCGTGCACGCGACAAAATGCTAAATTCAAAAATTCCTTGCTAGGACACGATCGCGAAGCTAGTCACGCTTGAGACAGAGAAGACTGATAAATACTAGAGAGTGACTGGTCACACCTATGACGGTGACCAAAAGATGAACAAGAAATTTTTTCAAGTCAACAAAATGAAATTATGCCAATCTATAAAAACACAAATAAATTATGTGGAACAACACACAAACTATATTATTAACAATAAAAACTAAGATACAAACATAAAATTAAACAATATAACTAAAATAAAATGTGAAATAGAAAGACTATTTAATTAGATTTCAAACTCGTGTCATTAAGCACACTAAGAGAGATACACAAAAGCTTTCTCTCATAGAAATTACCTTCCAAATAAACCTTACATAGACAGTGTTTCCATTTAATCCCTTGGATTATCTTTCATATTGCTTGGAAGACATCCTTGAATCTTTAAAGGCAAAGCATTTGCAATTTATCCCAACTAAACTTCCAAGTTATGAATCAAAGACGCATGATTCTTTGCTATTTGATCAACCTTTGATTCAAGCCTCTTTTGATTTCCATCTTGAAAAATTTATTTTCATGTTAATATCCTTAATAAATCTATCCATATTTGCTTCAAGTGCTCTAAAATGGTCTTGTGGTTGCTAAAATCTCACTGCTCCTCTATTTTGGTTTTTTCCTATGAAAAAATTGGATGGTTACGCCAATTAGGATTATAAGTGTTAAAGTAAGGGTTTCCACATACTTGACCCTGAACAAAAATAACTTGCTCTTCCATTTTAGCTATTCCTAATCCACAATCATTACTATTATGCCTTTATTGACCACATAACACATATGAATTTGGTGGAGATACTCCTATGTTTAAATTGTCAATCTTATGAGTCAATGCTACCACTTATGCTTGCAATATAATAATAAAATTAATAAAATAAACACCTTTAATGGGAGAAGAAGTTGATACCTTTACTCTCTCAATTGGCTATATACAGTTGTTTGTAGCCATCTCTTCAAGTAACTCATAAGCAACATCCGCAATCTTTCGAATAAGTGATCCACTAGCCACTACATCAATTGTTCCTCTAGTTATATGATTCACCCCAATATAGAACATTTGCATAAGTAACTCCTTTGGAATATTATGATGTGGACAACTATGTTGAAGTTCCTTAAATATTTTTCATGCTTTATACAAAGATTCATTTTCATGTTGAACAAAAGTAGTAATATCTTTAATTATCTTTGTAATTTTGGCTAAAGGAAAATATTTTCATGAGAAAGCTTATGCTAATTGATCCCATGTGGTTATAGATCCTCATGCAAGGGAATTAAGCCAAGCTTTAGCTTTATCTTTCAAAGTAAAAGAAAAAAACCTAAGTTTAATTGCATCAGGTGGTTCATCATTAATCTTAAATGTATCACAAATCTCTAAGAAATTTACTAAATGAGCATTAGGTCCTCATTTGGTAATCTATAAAACTAAATTCTATTTTGTACCATTTGCAGCAATAATGTTTTAATCTTAAATTGGTTAGCATTTATTACAGGATGAACAATACCTTGTTGAGCCCTATTCAGTGTGGGTCTAGTAAAATTCATCAGCCTCAATTGTGGATTATCTCCCTCCATGTTAAGTCTCTTTTTGGTTTACTTTCACTTTTATAATATGAATCTTTCTATCTTTGGATTTAATGGTTTAATTTTTTCTTTAGACTTTCATATTTTAGGCATAAACTCGAATGATTAAATCTGTAAAAATTAACAAACAAACAAAACTAAGTAGATATTCTAATAAAAAAATCTCAAATCAAGAATAATAATGGCAATAAACACATATCAGTTTCCTGGCAATGGCATCAAAAACTTGTTGTATGATTTTTGCAAGTGCATGATTTTACTTGTAATACTTAAGATATCATTCCCAGGATGAATGATTAGCTATTACTCATTATTTCTTTATCCTTATTTTATTTACAATTAATAAATCTTTTAGTTGTTACTCTAAACTAATAGTATTAAACTATAACTAAAACTAATGATTAACCTTACTTTAAATTATGAACAAAAAAAACAAATACAATTAATGATTTGTATTAAATGTGAAACTTGATTGTTTATTCTTTCAGTCTAAATGCAATCTTTACAATGCAAGTTAAGTTTCCATGAATTTTTAAATGGCTCTCTCAGAATGAAATAGAATGCCTAATACATACAAGTATTATTTTTAACCCTTAACCTCATTATAGAATTAGATTATAATAATCACATAATCTAAGAATAAACATCAACCTATAACAATTATCATAATCATTTTGGTCCCCTAGTAATGAAATGATAATGAATTTATAATAGATTTACATAAGAATATATCTCTCAAACTCTACTCTTACTTATAATGAACATTCAAATTCTTGAACGCAAACAATACTATTAGAAAATTTTGCACTAAAAATTACTTGTATTAATGTGAATAAACAATAATTAGCATAATTGTTCAAGTTCCTAAATAAAACATCATTCAAATAATTACAAAGAAGAATAGATAATTGAAAGATAAATAAAAAGATGATCTCTCAATCCTTTACTTATAAATAATTTCCTCTTTTTCTTTGCTCTTGCCTTCACCTCAAAAGTTAGATATCTCTATCTTTCTATACAAAAAATAATTTTTATCTTTAACTATTCATTTTTCTCATCTCATCTTCAGTGCCTTTTATAAATTTCTTCTAGAGCAGCACAACTCTTCAAGCATCCCTTTAGAAGTACACATCATTTGGTGAAGAGTGATGTCACTTTGAAGCACCCCTTTTGTAGACACTGGGCCCTGAGCCAGCTCCTAATTAGAGTTACTTGATGAGGAAGTGATGAATTTTGCTGAGCATCAAATCATCATCTTGTGATGAAATCAAACTGAAGATAATATTCGCGAGCCATAAAAACCTTAAATTTAAATAACTAATTTTTTAATTAATTGAGTAAATAATTTTTCTTCAGTTATTTCCTTATTAGTTTTGTAGATATATTAAATTTATTGTTAATTTCACATATGTGTTTATTAATTATTAATTAATTGTATATTAGTTAACTAATTAAGTTAATTAACTTATTATTTAGTTACTAAGTCAATTGTTTTATTTCTTGTTAATTTGTAAAATATATTAGTTTAATTAATTTATTTGTTATTCTTGTCTTATTTATTACATATTTTAATTAATATTTTATTATGTGTGTTATATGGGATTTTATTTGTAATTTTTTGGATCGAAAATGGCTTTTCCTTAATTCTTTTTTAAGATTTCATCAGGTCCTTTAGCGACGAAGGTTCATTTCCATCGCTAAAAAGTTTCTTCTCTTTTAATTCCTTTTGCTGAAATTGGATCTTTAGCGGTAGAAGTTTATGGCCACAATCAAAACTTCCATCACCAAAAGTGCCAGTCACACCCTCCGTCCCCATCAAACCTCCTCCTCATGCCTTACATATATTTTTTTACTTTTCCTTTTAATTGTTTTTTATTTGGTATTTTAGTTTATTTATTATTAATTTGTTAATATATTTAATTAGTGATTTAAATGTTGTCCCTTTTATTATATTTCTTTACATATTATTTTTTATTAACATTTCTATTTAATTAAAATGTGCTATTGTTAAATTAATATTTAAATATCCTTTTTTTGCATTATTATTATTATTATTATTATTATTATTATTATTATTATTATTATTATTATTATTATTATTATTATTAATAATTGTCTAAAGATAATAGTTTTAACTTATTATTAAACTTTTATTCATATATTGATTAATTATATTTTTTGTCGTATTTTTTATGTATAATTTCCCATCTTGGGTTGGACTGAAGGATAAAGCGGAGTATATTAGATTAGGATTTTCTTTTAATTTTTTATTGTTCTAGGCCTATAATATTATTTCATGCATTCTATTATCTGCTTGTAATAATTTAGTAAAAAAATGATTTTTTTTTGCATGCTTTAATTGAAAATACCAACATATTTTCTACTTAATTAATTGGATTTTTCTCATAAAATGGTTTAATATCCTATTTTATTCCAAAAATCACACAAATAAATTTTATAAATATTGAATAAGAGAACCAACGTTCTCAATTTAATTAATGATCCGATTTATGCATGTCCCATTTATTATTATAATGCTCTTTGATAGTTTTGATTTTAATGTTTGTTTTTAGGATAATTTTGTATGTTTTAGGGTCTTATCTTACATATTTTTAGTGTTTTTAGTGGTAAAATATTTTTTGTATGTTCATTTTAGTTATTTTGATAAATTTAAAGTTTTTGGGTGAATAATGGTTCTAATTTGCATTTTGTGCAGGAAATTTTTGCTAAGGTATGCTGACAAAAACTGTCTCTGCCATATCCAACGCATAAATCGAAAACTCACCGTTTCACTAAGGTCGCGGCTGAGATAACTTGTCACTGATGGAATTTGACATGGTATGATGGTGATGATAACACAGCAAAAAAACAAAAAATTTTAAACAAAAAATTTTATCATACATACCATACAATTTCAAAGCAAGAAACAAAACATGCAATTTTAGAGTTGTAAAACTCACAACTTTAGATGCACTTCAATATTTGGTTTTGGTGATGACCAGCAATCAAGAGTGATTTATCAACCTTTGATCTTCTTTGCCAATGCCAAAAGAACAGCCTTTATGCCACTCTTATCTATGTTCACACACACAATTACAAAGACGGCTTAAAATCGAGATTTCTAGCTCTCTGTTTAAATATCGTGTAATGGCAATTATTTGAAGCTACAAAATTTGATTTTGCACTTCTCTAAGGTTTCTATTACTACCCAAGATCACAAGAGAATGAGGAACAATACTTTCTCCTTGTGAAAAATTGGCCAAAATAAAATTGTGAGAGAGAGTTCCTATTCACGAGTTACTATTCACGCCACACACAAAATTAGGTTTTTTTTTCTCATCCAATATATATATTATCTTATTTATTAAGTGATAAATCTCAAATATACTACCTTAGGATAATTAATATTTGCCTTTATCACTAAATTAAAATAAGTAATATTTATTGATAAAAACTCTTTTAATTTATCCAAGATAAAAACAAAAGACATATTAATCAAATTAACCACTTAATTAAATAGGAATATACAAGACATATTAATCAAATAAACTACTTAATTAATATAAAGGATATGCCGAAATTTCTTGATTTCTCTCTAGGAATTTCGGCCAATAGTATTCCTATTTAAGTGATTTATTTGATCATAATTCTTTTAGGCTTTAAAACTCAATTAATTAAATTAATACAAGACATTTAATTAATTAAAATTAAACCTTGTGGGCTGAATTTCTCTCTCTCATGGGCCAAGGACCAATAGCAATCTAATAATCCATTACACACATTAATTTGACTTTAATTAAAAGCCCAAATTAATGTCCAATACTTAATTTAAATATTTTAAGCCCAATGCTTTATGTGCGATCCTAAGGCGTAGAAGCTTAAAGAGAGTGAGAGCACTAGCTTCCATTGCAACAAGATAAGGCATTGGAGGAAGAATTACGCTCTCTTCAAGGAAGAACAAAAGAAGAATGGAGCCAAGGCATCTAGTTCTGGTATTTTTGTTGTTGAGATTAACCTTTCTATGTCTACCACTTGGGTATTGGATACCGGTTGTGGATCTCACATTTGTTCAAATGTGCAGGGGCTAAGAAATAGGCGATTACTTGGGAAGAATGAAGTGGACCTCCATGTGGGGAATGGAGCACAAGTTGCTGCCATAGAGATAGGAGACTATCAACTCACTTTACCTTTCGGACTTTGTTTAATTTTGAAAAATTGTTATTATGTGCCTGCCATGAGCAGAAACATTATTTCAGTTTCTCGTTTGGATTTGGATGAATTTGATTTAGTTATTAAAAATGGCAATGCTCATATTCGTCGCCAAGGCATTTCTTATGGCAATGCCATGTTGCAAAATGGCCTTTATATCCTTAATTTACAAAACAAAGAGTCCATATACAACATTAATACAAAGAGGGTTAAATCAAACGAATTGAACCCTACTTACTTCTGGCATTATTATTTAGGACATGCAAACAAAAAACGCATTTCAAGACTCCACAAAACTGGAGTGCTTGGGTCATTCGACTTAGAGTCTTATGATACATGCGAGCCATGTTTGCATGGAAAAATGACAAAGAGTCCTCTTAACAAGAAAGGTAAAAGGACTAATGGCTTATTGGGACTAATACATACCGATGTATATGGACCATTAAGTACACAAGCTAGAGGTGGTTTTAGCTACTTTGTGACGTTCACAGATGACTTCAGTAGATATGGCTATGTCTATCTAATGAAGTACAAATCTGAAACTTTTGAGAAATTCAAAGAGTTTAAGAACGAAGTAGAAAACCAACTTGGCAAAAGTATAAAAGCCATTCGATCAGATCGAGGTGGTGAATACTTAAGCCAAGAGTTTGACAATCATCTAAAAGAGTGTGGTATTATTTCACAGCTCACTCCTCCCGGAACACCACAATGGAATGGTGTGTCCGAAAGGAGAAATCGAACTATGTTGGACATGGTTCGATCTATGATGAGTCAAGCTAATCTTCCTATCTCTTTTTAGGGCTATGCATTAGAAACTGCTGCGTTTCTACTAAATCGTACTCTAACTAAAGCAATTGAGAAGACACCATATGAAGTATGGACTGGGAAAGAACCTAATATGTCGTTTCTCAGGATTTGAGGCTGTGAAGCACATGTTAAGAAATTAACATCTGACAAACTAAAGTCCAAATCCACTGTCTGCTTGTTTGTGGGTTATCCCAAAGAAATAAAGGGATACTACTTTTACTCACAAGCCGAGAACAAAGTATTTGTTGCTCGCAAGGCTGTTTTCTTGGAAAAGGAGTTCATTCTCAAGAAAGACAGTGGGAGTAAAGTAGAACTTAGAGAAATTCAAGTGCCACAAGCTCCTATAGAGGATGAGTTGGAAGTGGGATCAAGTTCACAACCAGTTGTGGAATAAGAACCCATCTCGGAAAATTGGCTTGAAGCCATGAAATCCGAGATGCAATAAATGTATGATAACCAGGTTTGGACCTTGGTTGATCCACCGGAAGGTGCGAAGGTAATTGAATGCAAGTGGCTATTTAAACTCAAAGCTAATAAGACCTACAAAGGTAGACTAGTAGCAAAAGGTTTTCGACAAACTCATGGTGTAGACTATGACGAGACCTTTTCGCTTGTAGTTATGCTCAAGTCCATTAGGATCTTGCTTGCCATAGCTGCATATCATGAATATGAGATATGGCAAATGGATGTCAAAACTGCTTTCCTCAATGAAAATTTACTTGAGGATGTGTATATGACACAGCCTGAAGGTTTTGTCAATCCCAAGCATCCTAAGAAGGTTTGCAAGCTTCAAAAATCCATTTATGGATTAAAGCAAGCATCCCGAAGTTGGAATCTTCATTTTGATGAGGTAGTCAAAGAATTTGACTTCATCAAGAATGAAGATGAGCCTTGTGTGTACAAGAAGGTTAGTGGGAGTATAGTAGTATTTCTGGTCCTATATGTGGACGACATCCTTCTCATTGGGAATGACATTCCAACAATGCAAAAGGTTAAGCAATGGTTGGGAAAATGTTTCTCAATGAAAGACTTAGGTGAAGCCGAGACAATACTTGGTATTCGAATCTATAGAGATAGATCGAATTGGCTCTTAGGACTAAGTCAAGAAAAGTACATAGACAAAGTACTAAAGCATTTTAGTGTGGGAGACTCAAAGAAAGGGTAAATACCTTTGGCTTTGGGAGTTCCTTTGACTAAAGAACAGTGCCCTAAAACCAAAGAGGAAAGGGACAACATGAGTAGAATTCCATATGTATCTATTATTGGATCTATCATGTACGCTATGTTATGTACTAGGTTAGATGTTGCTCATGCACTAAGTATAACCAGTAGGTTTCAGCAAGACCCTGGTGAGAAGCACTGGTCTGTTGTAAAAGGGATTCTGAAGTACCTGCGAAGGACTAAGAATCACTTCTTGGTGTATGGTGGTCAAGAAGAGCTCATCATACAAGGTTATGCCGACGCTACTTTTCAGACCAACACTCAGGATTCTAGATTGCAATCTGGGTTTGTTTTTATTTTAAACGGTGGTGTTGTCAGCTAGAGAAGCTCAAAGCAAGAGACCGTTGCCGACTCAACTACAGAATTTGAGTATATTGTAACAAGTGAGGCTGCAAAAGAGGCTATTTGGATTAAAAATTTCATTTCTGGATTAGGAGTGGTCCCAAGCATCTTAGATCCATTAGAAATTTTCTGTGACAACAACGGGGCCATCGCACAGGCCAAAGAGCTCCGGTCACACCAGAAATCGAAATACATACTCAAGAGGTACCACCTGATCAGAGAAATCATTGATCGTGGGGACGTCAAGGTTAGCAAGATAGCAAGTGAAGACAATGTAGCAGATCCTTTGATCACTTAATTAAAATAAGTAATATTTATTGATAAAAACTCTTTTAATTTATCCAAGATAAAAACAAAAGACATATTAATCAAATTAACCACTTAATTAAATAGGAATATACAAGACATATTAATCAAATAAACTACTTAATTAATATAAAGGATATGCCGAACTTTCTTGATTTCTCTCTAGGAATTTCGGCCAATAGTATTCCTATTTAAATGATTTATTTGATCATAATTCTTTTAAGCTTTAAAACTCAATTAATTAAATTAATACAAGACATTTAATTAATTGAAATTAAACCTTGTGGGCTGAATTTCTCTCTCTCATGGGCCAAGGTCCAATAGAAATCTAATAATCCATTACACACATTAATTTAACTTTAATTAAAAGTCCAAATTAATGTCCAATACTTAATTTAAATATTTTAAGCCCAATGCTTTATGTGTGATCCTATAGGACCATTTAATGTTGGCAATGAATTAATAAATTAATTCAAAGGCTATAAATATTCTCTAGCAAGATATTATAGCATTCCAAATTAAATGAAAATGCATATGACATTTTGTGACCTAATGCAATTTTACATAGTCCCTTACCCAAAAATATCAGAATTAATATAAGGCATGGAACTAGTCACCCTTATATAAATTAATTCCTTTCTTGATATTCCAGTGACACTGAACTCTCAGATAAATAATGATTACTCATTATTTCATCTCGGTATGGCCATACACTTCTCAGTTCACTGATCAAGTGGCCGATAATATTTTCTCTCTTATTGAGAGTGGTAATCCCTTCACTTCTCCCATGCTCTCTAACATGAATCAATGTATACCCAAGCATACCCATACTTGTCACTCTGTTACGAGCATGTTAGCTATATGTCAAAGTATACAGTAATACATAAAGAGTTTCATAGAGATTTTAGGTATAAGAACTCCAATGCAAAACTTGCATATGAGAAACACTTATGACTTATACCATGTAGTGTTCTCATAAATGGATCGAATCCAGATACCATGTTCTAAACATGTATCTATGATCTCTGATTGACACTCTTTTCCTTATGATCCGTAAGACAGAACTCAACTTATCAGAGAGAGCATACTAGTCTTAATTCATTGTTATTCCCATAACAATGACTGACTAGGGATATTTAGAATGATGTCTCTTTTGTTTCAAGGTCTTACAACCATGTGCCTCACACATGATAACTTAAACTGAAACAACATTCTTGGATAGTTCTATCAATTGATATGCACAGGAATACAAAAGATAAAACAAATGCCTCATTTTATTAATTAAAGTATTTTATTACAATGCATTGGGGCTAGGACTTACACTAACAATCTCCCACTAGCATTAGTCCCAATTGGGCATAGCCCTAAGACCGAACGCTCTCAAATGAGCTTCGTGCAAATTTGGACACAACTGTTTCGTCAAAGGATCTGCTACATTGTCTTCACTTGCTATCTTGCTAACCTTGACGTCCCCACGATCAATGATTTCTCTGATCAGGTGGTACCTCCTGAGTATGTGTTTGGATTTCTGGTGTGACCGAAGCTCTTTGGCCTGTGCGATGGCCCCGTTGTTGTCACAGAAAATTTCTAATGGATCTAAGACGCTTGGGACCACTCCTAATCCAGAAATGAAATTTTTAATCCAAATAGCCTCTTTTGCAGCCTCACTTGTTACAATACACTCAAATTCTATAGTATTTGTGATTGGGTCTTTTTTCTAGGGTTTCATGTATAGGGTATTTGAGTTGAGAGAAAACGCAATTTTTCATTGGAAAAGAGTTTTTCATACTTAGTGTTATAGTTTTACTTGTAAAAATCACTCTTTTAGCTTAGTTTTACTTTAAGAACACAAAGATAGTCATAGTTTTAGTTGTTTGTTTGAAGATTAAAGCTTATAATCAAGGTGCAGTTTGGAGAAAAAGAGAAACAGCTTCATTAACTTCAAATCTTTAGCTTCAAATGTGTTTTATAGTTTTCACTCTTACTTTATTCATCTTTTACATTGTGGATAGTGAGTAGTCCTTTTTGTTGTTTGGGGGAGCTTTAAATCCCCTACTCACAATGTGAATATTGAGCATATTTTGATTTTTACATGAATGAATTGTCTATTTCACTATTACTTATTTATATTTCATGGTTTTTCAATCTATTAATTTATTTTCCATACATGGATGAATGGTTTTCGTCATATGTCTTTGATGTGTATTGAGCCAGTGGATTGAATTCTATGAATGATTTTGCTCAGTTTTTTTTTCATGAATGCTATATATTTTAGATGGCTCCAGAATGGGATTCTAGATGTGTAGTATTTGTGATTTTAAGATTAGAATGTGGTGTGAAATAGATGGATTTTAGGTTGCTTGGCTCTGAAATGGGAAAGCAAACCAAACTTAGGATGTTAGACCCATGCGTAGGCTAGTTATTGGGCTGGCTTCGAAATGGGACGTTTAGCAACTTGAATAGCTGGCTCCAGAATGGGACGTTTAGGTTAAGAGGGTTATCCCGAATTTGTTCATGTATACTTTTAGGTAAAATTAATTCACAGTGGGTATGGGGTGGATGAGTGAACCTGAGCAATGTTTAATTTCTATAGATTTTCACAGTTGTTAATTTTTCATAATTTAATACATACTCAATTTACTGTTAGTAGAATTTAATTTCTTTTCATTGCATATTTTAGTTTTTAAAGTTTACATTATATAAATTAAACAACTCATACACACAAACACTTGGAAATTCTTTAGCATACAATTAATTTTCACAGTTTCCACACACACAATTCCCTTAGGTTCGATATTGAGGGTCTTAAATATATCCTACTTTATTACTTATCAATCTAGTACACTTGCTAGGGTCTCAACAAATTTTTGGCATCGTTGCCAGGGATTTGGCATTGTTAATAAGCTGTGATTATTGTTTGTATGTGTTTTCTTTTCCTTATTTTATTTTTCTTGATTCTTTTTAGGTGAAATTGGTGCATGAACAGAACAAGACAAGAGAAGTTACTGTCTTTTGATCTTGAAATCGAGAGGACCTACACCAAAGAAGAAGAGCCAATAGAGATAAAGAGATAGAGCCAGATCCTCCTCTTGATGAGTTTGCTCTCGAGAATGAACAAGTGTCGCGGGCACATGAAGAGATGCCAAGGGCATGAAGGAAAGAAATGCCTAGGCAAAGGACCATAAGAGACTATGTTGTGCCAAGATGGAACGAAGATCATCGAACAATTGTATTACCTAGAAGGGTACAATTTGAGCTCAAGCCAGCCGCCATTACTATGGTACAGAGGAATCAATTCTCTGGTTCGAAAATGGAAGATCCAGCTTAGCATATCGACATATTTCTGGAAGTTAGTGACACAGTCCAAATTTCAGGTGTTAGTATGGATACATGAAGGTTAAAGCTATTTCCATTCACTTTGATTGGCAAAGCAAGAGAGTGGCTACAAATGTTACCATGCCAGTCAATATGATCATAGGATCATATGTAAAAGAAGTTTCTAATGAGATTTTTCCCTCCAACAAAGACTATAAGCATTTAAAATAGCATCATGAGTTTCCATTAAATGAATGAGGAGCCTTTTCACGAAGCTTGGAAGAGGTTCAAGAGATTATTAAGAAGTTGTCTGCACCATAAGATAGTTGTTTACCAATTGATGACCATCTTTTATGCTGGAGTTACACCTCAAACAAGGTCATTATTGGATGCAGCATCAGCAGGATCTTTCTTGAACAAGCTACCCGAGGATGCTTTTTAGTTGTTGGATGAGATGGCAGCAAATGACTCAGTGGATTGCCCCTAGATCAGTCCCCAAAAAGCAAGGCTTACACAATGTACATGAAGTGGCATTGTTAAAAGCCCAACTAAAAATGGTGAGAAAAGAGTTAAGCGGCTTGAAGGTTCAAAATGTGGCTACAGTAAATCAAGGGAGTGGGTCATGTGAAAGTGGGCAAGTTATCCAAGAAGGAGGAATTGTAGGAGATGTAAATGCATTAGGCAATTTTAGAAGGAATGATCCTTATAGCAATTCATATAATTCGGGATGGGGAAATCACCCTAACTTCTCTTGGAAGGATGGGAATCAACACGCTTCCTCTTATCAACCATAAGCGTGAGCCCCTTACCACTCAAATGCCTACCATAATCATACTCAGCCTCACCAACCATAAGCCACCAATCATTACCAAGCCCCTTATCCACTTAACTACCACCAAGGGTAAAATTCTAATCAACCCCAACCTCAATCATACCATCCACCGGGATTCCAATCAAGGCCACTAATTCAAGAAAAGAAGCCAAATTTAGAAGACATGTTTGCTAGTTTCATGAATAGCCAACAACAATTCATGACAAGCCAAAAATCAAGATGAAAATCTCAAGAGCAATAGAATCAAAACCAAGATGCTTCAATGAGGAATTTGGAGACACAAATCGGACAGTTATACGACGAGGTGAAAGCAATCACTTTGAGAAGCGGTAAAGAGCTATACGACGAGGATGAGGATAATCAATCTTTTTCTATTTTGATGGAACCTACAACGTAGGTATGTGATTTCGAACCAAAATTTGCTCAAGATGTGCAAGAGCCCATTGATAAAGGTAAAAGTATTTTACCTAAAAAGGAATGTTATGGATGAGTCATTGTTACCTTTCCCTGCTGCAGCTAACAAGGCTAGGAAAAATGATCAGTTAGCTAAGTTTTTGGATATGTTGAAGAAGTTACACATAAATTTGCCATTTGTTGATGCCTTACTTCATATACCTAAGTATGCTAAATTTTTAAAAGAGATATGCTCTAACAATAAGAAGTTAGAAGCAATAGGGACAATCCAATTATTAGAAAATTGTAATGCCATCCTGACTAACAAACCTCCTAAAAAATTAGAGGACCCTGGTAGTTTTACAATACCATCGAACTTTATGGAAATTTTGGTTGGAATGCCCTATGTGACTTAGGTGTAAGCATCAATCTAATGCCTTAGACGCTTTGCAGGAAATTAAATTTGGAAAATCTCAAGGAAATAAAGATGTCACTGCAAATGGGAGATAAGTCCATTCAGAGACCCAGGGGAATCGTTGAAGATTTGCTGGTGAAGGTTGGAGAATTTCTTTTATTAGTAGACTTTATAGTACTTGAGATGGAGGAAGACCATAAAATCCCCCTGATAGTTAGAAGACCTTTCCTAAACACAACAAGAGCATTGATAGATGTGCATGGAAAGACAATCACTTTACATTTTAATAATGAGAAAATGATTTTTAACGTGACCAACATGACAAAACCCTATTATGCAAATTCTTAGAGTCGATTTGTTGTGTTCAAAATTCTTTTGGGGAGATGAAAGCAAGGTTTGAAGATGTTTTATTTGATGACACTCTGGGGAAATGGTTGATGTACACCAAGGAAGAGAAAGAATTGGTTGTTGGAAGTAAAAATAATCTTACCAAATGTGTTGAAAGGAAGAAGCGAAAGGATCACAATGCAATTTTTGAGAGGAAACTAAATCACTCTACTCAATGCATGCTTGTACAAGATAAATTCAAATTTGATGCTAAGGCAGTGCGATACAAGCTCTTTGATGTTCCATGATCCATGAGAGCTATGAAAGTCAAGCTGGCGACTTGTTAAACCCAGAACTCTTTCTTACCTTTGAACTAAATTGCTCTTCTTTTTAATTTGACTTTAATTTCTTGTACATTTAAATGTCTAGTGTTGTTGATTTTTGTCTAGAGAATGGTGATTAGTTATTTTTATTATAGTGGAAAATTTTCAAGGATTTTGCTGAATAGAGGGAGAAAT
>JBBPFJ010000620.1:0-69002 GCA_037975025.1 Excoecaria agallocha
TACCCCTTAGAGTTTTTGGCTGAAAAACTGAGCCAAAATGCAAAGGGGTACCCCTATGAGTTTTTCGTGAAAGACTGACCCACAATGCAATTGGGTACACCTATGAGTTTTTGGTGGAAAACCGACCCTAAATTTAATGGGGCACCCCTTATAGTTTTTGGTGAAAAACTGACCCAAAATGCAAAGGGGTACCTCTATGAGTTTTTGGTGAAAAATTGACACAAAACGCAAAGGGGTATCCCTTTGAGTTTTTGGCTGAAAAACTGAGTCAAAATGCTTAGGAGTACTACTTTGTGTTTTTTTGTGAAAAACTGACCCAAAATGCAAAGGGGTACCCCTATAAGTTTTTGGCTAAAAAACTGACCCAAAATGGAAAGGGGTACCCCTATGAGTTTTTGGCTGAAAAAATGACCCAAAATGCAAAGGGGTGCACCTATGAGTTTTTGGTGAAAAACTGACCCAAAAGTTAAAGAGGTACCCCTTAGAGTTTTTGGCTGGAAAACTGACCCAAAATGCAAAGGGGTACCCCTATGAGTTTGTCGTGAAAGACTGACCCACAATGCAATGGGGTACACCTATGAGTTTTTGGTGGAAAACCGACCCTAAATTTAATGGGGCACCCCTTAGAGTTTTTGGTGAAAATCTGACCCAAAATGCAAAGGGGTACCCCTATGAGTTTTTTGTGAAAAATTGACACAAAATGCAAAGGGGTATCCCTTTGATATTTTGGCTGAAAATATGACCCAAAATGGAAAGGGGTACCCCTATGAGTTTTTGGTGAAAAACTGACCCAAAATGCAAAGGGGTACCCCTATGAGTTTTTAGTGAAAAATTGACACAAAATGCAAAGGGGAAACACTTTGAGTTTTTTGCTGAAAAACTGTGTCAAAATGCTTAGGAGTACTCCTTTGTGTTTTTTGTGAAAAACTGACCCAAAATACAAAGGGGTACCCCTATAAGTTTTTGGCTGAAAAACAGACCCAAAATGGAAAGGGCTACCCCAATCAGTTTTTGGCTGAAAAAATGACCCACAATGCAAAGGGGTACACCTATGAGTTTTTGGTGAAAAACTGACCCAAAACGCATAGGGGTAACCCTTTGAGTTTTTGGCTGAAAAACTGACCCAAAATGCAAAGGGGTACCCCTACGAGTTTTTGGTGAAAAACTGACCCAAAAGTTAAAGGGGTACCCCTTAGAGTTTTTGGCTGAAAAACTGAGCCAAAATGCAAAGGGGTACCCCTATGAGTTTTTCGTGAAAGACTGACCCACAATGCAATTGGGTACACCTATGAGTTTTTGGTGGAAAACCGACCCTAAATTTAATGGGGCACCCCTTATAGTTTTTGGTGAAAAACTGACCCAAAATGCAAAGGGGTACCTCTATGAGTTTTTGGTGAAAAATTGACACAAAACGCAAAGGGGTATCCCTTTGAGTTTTTGGCTGAAAAACTGAGTCAAAATGCTTAGGAGTACTACTTTGTGTTTTTTTGTGAAAAACTGACCCAAAATGCAAAGGGGTACCCCTATAAGTTTTTGGCTAAAAAACTGACCCAAAATGGAAAGGGGTACCCCTATGAGTTTTTGGCTGAAAAAATGACCCAAAATGCAAAGGGGTGCACCTATGAGTTTTTGGTGAAAAACTGACCCAAAAGTTAAAGAGGTACCCCTTAGAGTTTTTGGCTGGAAAACTGACCCAAAATGCAAAGGGGTACCCCTATGAGTTTGTCGTGAAAGACTGACCCACAATGCAATGGGGTACACCTATGAGTTTTTGGTGGAAAACCGACCCTAAATTTTAATGGGGCACCCCTTAGAGTTTTTGGTGAAAATCTGACCCAAAATGCAAAGGGGTACCCCTATGAGTTTTTTGTGAAAAATTGACACAAAATGCAAAGGGGTATCCCTTTGATATTTTGGCTGAAAATATGACCCAAAATGGAAAGGGGTACCCCTATGAGTTTTTCGTGAAAAACTGACCCAAAATGCAAAGGGGTACCCCTATGAGTTTTTAGTGAAAAATTGACACAAAATGCAAAGGGGAAACACTTTGACTTTTTTGCTGAAAAACTGTGTCAAAATGCTTAGGAGTACTCCTTTGTGTTTTTTGTGAAAAACTGACCCAAAATACAAAGGGGTACCCCTATAAGTTTTTGGCTGAAAAACAGACCCAAAATGGAAAGGGCTACCCCAATCAGTTTTTGGCTGAAAAAATGACCCACAATGCAAAGGGGTACACCTATGAGTTTTTGGTGAAAAACTGACCCAAAACGCATAGGGGTAACCCTTTGAGTTTTTGGCTGAAAAACTGACCCAAAATGCAAAGGGGTACCGCTACGAGTTTTTGGTGAAAAACTGACCCAAAAGTTAAAGGGGTACCCCTTAGAGTTTTTGGCTGAAAAACTGAGCCAAAATGCAAAGGGGTACCCCTATGAGTTTTTCGTGAAAGACTGACCCACAATGCAATTGGGTACACCTATGAGTTTTTGGTGGAAAACCGACCCTAAATTTAATGGGGCACCCCTTATAGTTTTTGGTGAAAAACTGACCCAAAATGCAAAGGGGTACCTCTATGAGTTTTTGGTGAAAAATTGACACAAAACGCAAAGGGGTATCCCTTTGAGTTTTTGGCTGAAAAATTGAGTCAAAATGCTTAGGAGTACTACTTTGTGTTTTTTTGTGAAAAACTGACCCAAAATGCAAAGGGGTACCCCTATAAGTTTTTGGCTAAAAAACTGACCCAAAATGGAAAGGGGTACCCCTATGAGTTTTTGGCTGAAAAAATGACCCAAAATGCAAAGGGGTGCACCTATGAGTTTTTGGTGAAAAACTGACCCAAAAGTTAAAGAGGTACCCCTTAGAGTTTTTGGCTGGAAAACTGACCCAAAATGCAAAGGGGTACCCCTATGAGTTTGTCGTGAAAGACTGACCCACAATGCAATGGGGTACACCTATGAGTTTTTGGTGGAAAACCGACCCTAAATTTAATGGGGCACCCCTTAGAGTTTTTGGTGAAAATCTGACCCAAAATGCAAAGGGGTACCCCTATGAGTTTTTTGTGAAAAATTAACACAAAATGCAAAGGGGTATCCCTTTGATATTTTGGCTGAAAATATGACCCAAAATGGAAAGGGGTACCCCTATGAGTTTTTCGTGAAAAACTGACCCAAAATGCAAAGGGGTACCCCTATGAGTTTTTAGTGAAAAATTGACACAAATTGCAAAGGGGAAACACTTTGAGTTTTTTACTGAAAAACTGTGTCAAAATGCTTAGGAGTACTCCTTTGTGTTTTTTGTGAAAAACTGACCCAAAATACAAAGGGGTACCCCTATAAGTTTTTGGCTGAAAAACTGAACCAAAATGGAAAGGGCTACCCCAATCAGTTTTTGGCTGAAAAAATGACCCACAATGCAAAGGGGTACACCTATGAGTTTTTGGTGAAAAACTGACCCAAAACGCATAGGGGTAACCCTTTGAGTTTTTGGCTGAAAAACTGACCCAAAATGCAAAGGGATACCCCTACGAGTTTTTGGTGAAAAACTGACCCAAAAGTTAAAGGGGTACCCCTTAGAGTTTTTGGCTGAAAAACTGAGCCAAAATGCAAAGGGGTACCCCTATGAGTTTTTCGTGAAAGACTGACCCACAATGCAATTGGGTACACCTATGAGTTTTTGGTGGAAAACCGACCCTAAATTTAATGGGGCACCCCTTATAGTTTTTGGTGAAAAACTGACCCAAAATGCAAAGGGGTACCTCTATGAGTTTTTGGTGAAAAATTGACACAAAACGCAAAGGGGTATCCCTTTGAGTTTTTGGCTGAAAAACTGAGTCAAAATGCTTAGGAGTACTACTTTGTGTTTTTTTGTGAAAAACTGACCCAAAATGCAAAGGGGTACCCCTATAAGTTTTTGGCTAAAAAACTGACCCAAAATGGAAAGGGGTACCCCTATGAGTTTTTGGCTGAAAAAATGACCCAAAATGCAAAGGGGTGCACCTATGAGTTTTTGGTGAAAAACTGACCCAAAAGTTAAAGAGGTACCCCTTAGAGTTTTTGGCTGGAAAACTGACCCAAAATGCAAAGGGGTACCCCTATGAGTTTGTCGTGAAAGACTGACCCACAATGCAATGGGGTACACCTATGAGTTTTTGGTGGAAAACCGACCCTAAATTTTAATGGGGCACCCCTTAGAGTTTTTGGTGAAAATCTGACCCAAAATGCAAAGGGGTACCCCTATGAGTTTTTTGTGAAAAATTGACACAAAATGCAAAGGGGTATCCCTTTGATATTTTGGCTGAAAATATGACCCAAAATGGAAAGGGGTACCCCTATGAGTTTTTCGTGAAAAACTGACCCAAAATGCAAAGGGGTACCCCTATGAGTTTTTAGTGAAAAATTGACACAAAATGCAAAGGGGAAACACTTTGACTTTTTTGCTGAAAAACTGTGTCAAAATGCTTAGGAGTACTCCTTTGTGTTTTTTGTGAAAAACTGACCCAAAATACAAAGGGGTACCCCTATAAGTTTTTGGCTGAAAAACAGACCCAAAATGGAAAGGGCTACCCCAATCAGTTTTTGGCTGAAAAAATGACCCACAATGCAAAGGGGTACACCTATGAGTTTTTGGTGAAAAACTGACCCAAAACGCATAGGGGTAACCCTTTGAGTTTTTGGCTGAAAAACTGACCCAAAATGCAAAGGGGTACCGCTACGAGTTTTTGGTGAAAAACTGACCCAAAAGTTAAAGGGGTACCCCTTAGAGTTTTTGGCTGAAAAACTGAGCCAAAATGCAAAGGGGTACCCCTATGAGTTTTTCGTGAAAGACTGACCCACAATGCAATTGGGTACACCTATGAGTTTTTGGTGGAAAACCGACCCTAAATTTAATGGGGCACCCCTTATAGTTTTTGGTGAAAAACTGACCCAAAATGCAAAGGGGTACCTCTATGAGTTTTTGGTGAAAAATTGACACAAAACGCAAAGGGGTATCCCTTTGAGTTTTTGGCTGAAAAATTGAGTCAAAATGCTTAGGAGTACTACTTTGTGTTTTTTTGTGAAAAACTGACCCAAAATGCAAAGGGGTACCCCTATAAGTTTTTGGCTAAAAAACTGACCCAAAATGGAAAGGGGTACCCCTATGAGTTTTTGGCTGAAAAAATGACCCAAAATGCAAAGGGGTGCACCTATGAGTTTTTGGTGAAAAACTGACCCAAAAGTTAAAGAGGTACCCCTTAGAGTTTTTGGCTTGAAAACTGACCCAAAATGCAAAGGGGTACCCCTATGAGTTTGTCGTGAAAGACTGACCCACAATGCAATGGGGTACACCTATGAGTTTTTGGTGGAAAACCGACCCTAAATTTAATGGGGCACCCCTTAGAGTTTTTGGTGAAAATCTGACCCAAAATGCAAAGGGGTACCCCTATGAGTTTTTTGTGAAAAATTAACACAAAATGCAAAGGGGTATCCCTTTGATATTTTGGCTGAAAATATGACCCAAAATGGAAAGGGGTACCCCTATGAGTTTTTCGTGAAAAACTGACCCAAAATGCAAAGGGGTACCCCTATGAGTTTTTAGTGAAAAATTGACACAAATTGCAAAGGGGAAACACTTTGAGTTTTTTACTGAAAAACTGTGTCAAAATGCTTAGGAGTACTCCTTTGTGTTTTTTGTGAAAAACTGACCCAAAATACAAAGGGGTACCCCTATAAGTTTTTGGCTGAAAAACTGAACCAAAATGGAAAGGGCTACCCC
Organism: Excoecaria agallocha; assembly: GCA_037975025.1. NCBI lineage: Eukaryota > Viridiplantae > Streptophyta > Magnoliopsida > Malpighiales > Euphorbiaceae > Excoecaria > Excoecaria agallocha. Next base: position 5,749 of record JBBPFJ010000620.1, read on the forward strand.
AATCAGTTTTTGGCTGAAAAAATGACCCACAATGCAAAGGGGTACACCTATGAGTTTTTGGTGAAAAACTGACCCAAAACGCATAGGGGTAACCCTTTGAGTTTTTGGCTGAAAAACTGACCCAAAATGCAAAGGGATACCCCTACGAGTTTTTGGTGAAAAACTGACCCAAAAGTTAAAGGGGTACCCCTTAGAGTTTTTGGCTGAAAAACTGAGCCAAAATGCAAAGGGGTACCCCTATGAGTTTTTCGTGAAAGACTGACCCACAATGCAATTGGGTACACCTATGAGTTTTTGGTGGAAAACCGACCCTAAATTTAATGGGGCACCCCTTATAGTTTTTGGTGAAAAACTGACCCAAAATGCAAAGGGGTACCTCTATGAGTTTTTGGTGAAAAATTGACACAAAACGCAAAGGGGTATCCCTCTGAGTTTTTGGCTGAAAAACTGAGACAAAATGCTTAGGAGTACTCCTTTGTGTTATTTTTGTGATAAACTGACCCAAAATTCAAAGGGGTACCCCTATGAGTTTTTGGCTGAAAATCTGACCAAAAATGGAAAGGGGAACCACTATGAGTTTTTGGTGAAGAACTGACCAAAAATGCAATGGGTACCTATATGAGTTTTTGGCTGAAAAACTGACCCAATATGCAAAGGGGTACCCCTATGAGTTTTTAGTGAAAAATTGTCACAGAATGCAAAGGGGTAACCTTTTGAGTTTTTGGCTGAAAAACTGACCCAAAATGCAAAGGGGTACCCCTACGAGTTTTTGGTGAAAAACTGACCCAAAAGTTAAAGGGGTACACCTTAGAGTTTTTGGTTGAAAAACTAACCAAAATGCAAAGGTGTACCCCTATGAGTTTTTCGTGAAAGACTGACCCACAATGCAATGGGGTACACTTATGAGTTTTTGGTGGAAAACCGACCCTAAATTTAATGGGGCACCGCTTAGAGTTTTTTGTGAAAAACTGACCCAAAATACAAAGGGGTACCCCTATGAGTTTTTGGTGATAAATTGACACAAAATGCAAAGGGGTATCCCTTTGAGTTTTTGGCTGAAAAACTGAGTCAAAATGCTTAGGAGTACTCCTTTGCGTTTTTTTTGTGATAAACTGACCCAAAATTCAAAGGGGTATCCCTATGAGTTTTTGGCTGAAAAACTGACCCAAAATGGAATGGGCTACCCCTATGAGTTTTTGGCTGAAAAAATGACCCACAATTCAAAGGGGTACACCTATGAGTTTTTGGTGAAAAACTGACCCAAAAGTTAAAGAGGTACCCCTTAGAGTTTTTGGCTGAAAAACTGACCCAAAATGCAAAGGGGTTCCCCTATGAGTTTTTCGTGAAAGACTGACCCACAATGCAAAGGGGTACCCCTATGAGTTTTTGGCAGAAAACCGACCCTAAATTTAATGGGGCACCCCTTAGAGTTTTTGGTGAAAATCTGACCCAAAATGCAAAGGGGTACCTCTATGAGTTTTTGGTGAAAAATTGACACAAAATGCAAAGGGGTATCCCTTTGAGTTTTTGGCTGAAAAACTGAGTCAAAATGCTTAGGAGTACTCCTTTGTGTTTTTTTTTTGTGATAAACTGACCCTAAATTCAAAGGGGTACCCCTATGAGTTTTTTGCTGAAAAACTGACCAAAAATGAAAAGGGGTACCCCAATGAGTTTTTGGTGAAGAACTGACCAAAAATGCAAAGGGGTACCTATATGAGTTTTTGGCTGAAAAACTGAACCAAAATGTAAATGGGTACACCTATGAGTTTTTAGTGAAAAACTGACCCAATATGCAAAGGGGTACCCCTATGAGTTTTTAGTGAAAAATTGACACAAAATGCAAAGGGGTAATCCTATGAGTTTTTGGCTGAAAAACTGAGTCAAAATGCTTAGGAGTACTCCTTTGTGTTTTTTTGTGAAAAACTGACCCAAAATGCAAAGGGGTACTCCTATAATTTTTTGGCTAAAAAACTGACCCAAAATGGAAAGGGGTACCCCTATGAGTTTTTGGCTGAAAAAATGACCCAAAATGCAAAGGGGTACACCTATGAGTTTTTGGTGAAAAACTGAACCAAAAGTTAAAGAGGTACCCCTTAGAGTTTTTGGCTGGAAAACTGACCCAAAATACAAAGGGGTACCCCTATGAGTTTGTCGTGAAAGACTGACCCACAATGCAATGGGGTACACCTATGAGTTTTTGGTGGAAAACCGACCCTAAATTTAATGGGGCACCCCTTAGAGTTTTTGGTGAAAATCTGACCCAAAATGCAAATGGGTACCCCTATGAGTCTTTTGTGAAAAATTGACACAAAATGCAAAGAGGTATCCCTTTGATATTTTGGCTGAAAATATGACCCAAAATGGAAAGGGGTACCCCTATGAGTTTTTGGTGAAAAACTGACCCAAAATGCAAAGGGGTACCCCTATGAGTTTTTAGTGAAAAATTGACACAAAATGCAAAGGGGAAACACTTTGAGTTTTTTGCTGAAAAATTGTGTCAAAATGCTTAGGAGTACTCCTTTGTATTTTTTGTGAAAAACTGACCCAAAATACAAAGGGGTACCCCTATAAGTTTTTGGCTGAAAAACTGACCCAAAATGGAAAGGGCTACCCCAATCAGTTTTTGGCTGAAAAAATGACCCACAATGCAAAGGGGTACACCTATGAGTTTTTGGTGAAAAACTGACACAAAACGCATAGGGGTAACCCTTTGAGTTTTTGGCTGAAAAACTGACCCAAAATGCAAAGGGGTACCCCTACGAGTTTTTGGTGAAAAACTGACCCAAAAGTTAAAGGGGTACCCCTTAGAGTTTTTGGCTGAAAAACTGAGCCAAAATGCAAAGGGGTACCCCTATGAGTTTTTCGTGAAAGACTGACCCACAATGCAATTGGGTACACCTATGAGTTTTTGGTGGAAAACCGACCCTAAATTTAATGGGGCACCCCTTATAGTTTTTGGTGAAAAACTGACCCAAAATGCAAAAGGGTACCTCTATGAGTTTTTGGTGAAAAATTGACACAAAACGCAAAGGGGTATCCCTTTGAGTTTTTGGCTGAAAAACTGAGTCAAAATGCTTAGGAGTACTCCTTTGTGTTATTTTTGTGATAAACTGACCCAAAATTCAAAGGGGTACCCCAATGAGTTTTTGGCTGAAAATCTGACCAAAAATGGAAAGGGGAACCCCTATGAGTTTTTGGTGAAGAACTGACCAAAAATGCAATGGGTACCTATATGAGTTTTTGGCTGAAAAACTGACCCAATATGCAAAGGGGTACCCCTATGAGTTTTTAGTGAAAAATTGTCACAGAATGCAAAGGGGTAACCTTCTGAGTTTTTTGCTGAAAAACTGACCCAAAATGCAAAGGGGTACCCCTACGAGTTTTTGGTGAAAAACTGACCCAAAAGTTAAAGGGGTACACCTTAGAGTTTTTGGTTGAAAAACTGACCAAAATGCAAAGGGGTACCCCTATGAGTTTTTCGTGAAAGACTGACCCACAATGCAATGGGGTACACTTATGAGTTTTTGGTGGAAAACCGACCCTAAATTTAATGGGGCACCCCTTAGAGTTTTTTGTGAAAAACTGACCCAAAATACAAAGGGGTACCCCTATGAGTTTTTGTTGAAAAATTGACACAAAATGCAAAGGGGTATCCCTTTGAGTTTTTGGCTGAAAAACTGAGTCAAAATGCTTAGGAGTACTCCTTTGTGTTTTTTTTGTGATAAACTGACCCAAAATGCAAAGGGGTATCCCTTTGAGTTTTTGGCTGAAAAACTGAGTCAAAATGCTTAGGAGTACTCCTTTGTGTTTTTTTTGTGATAAACTGACCCAAAATTCAAAGGGGTATCACTATGAGTTTTTGGCTGAAAAACTGACCCAAAATGGAATGGGCTACCCCTATGAGTTTTTGGCTAAAAAAATGACCTACAATTCAAAGGGGTACACCTATGAGTTTTTGGTGAAAAACTGACCCAAAAGTTAAAGAGGTACCCCTTAGAGTTTTTTGCTGAAAAACTGACACAAAATGCAAAGGGGTTCCCCTATGAGTTTTTCGTGAAAGACTGACCCACAATGCAAAGGGGTACCCCTATGAGTTTTTGGTGGAAAACCGACCCTAAATTTAATGGGGCACCCCTTAGAGTTTTTGGTGAAAATCTGACCCAAAATGCAAAGGGGTACCTCTATGAGTTTTTGGTGAAAAATTGACACAAAATGCAAAGGGGTATCCCTTTGAGTTTTTGGCTGAAAAACTGAGTCAAAATGCTTAGGAGTACTCCTTTGTGTTTTTTTTTTGTGATAAACTGACCCAAAATTCAAAGGGGTACCCCTATGAGTTTTTGGCTGAAAAACTGACCAAAAATGGAAAGGGGTACCCCAATGAGTTTTTGGTGAAGAACTGACCAAAAATGCAAAGGGGTACCTATATGAGTTATTGGCTGAAAAACTGACCCAAAATGTAAAGGGGTACACCTATGAGTTTTTGGTGAAAAACTGACCCAATATGCAAAGGGGTACCCCTATGAGTTTTTAGTGAAAAATTGACACAAAATGCAAAGGGGTAATCCTTTGAGTTTTTGGTTGAAAAACTGCGTCAAAATGCTTAGGAGTACTCCTTTGTGTTTTTTTGTGAAAAACTGACCCAAAATGCAAAGGGGTACCCCTATAAGTTTTTGGCTAAAAAACTGACCCAAAATGGAAAGGGGTACCCCTATGAGTTTTTGGCTGAAAAAATGACCCAAAATGCAAAGGGGTACACCTATGAGATTTTGGTGAAAAACTGAACCAAAAGTTAAAGAGGTACCCCTTAGAGTTTTTGGCTGGAAAACTGACCCAAAATGCAAAGGGGTACCCCTATGAGTTTTTTGTGAAAAATTGACACAAAATGCAAAGGGGTATCGCTTTGATATTTTGGCTGAAAATATGACCCAAAATGGAAAGGGGTACCCCTATGAGTTTTTCGTGAAAAACTGACCCAAAATGCAAAGGGGTACCCCCTATGAGTTTTTAGTGAAAAATTGACACAAAATGCAAAGGGGAAACACTTTGAGTTTTTTGCTGAAAAACTGTGTCAAAATGCTTAGGAGTACTCCTTTGTGTTTTTTGTGAAAAACTGACCCAAAATACAAAGGGGTACCCCCTATAAGTTTTTGGCTGAAAAACTGACCCAAAATGGAAAGGGCTACCCCAATCAGTTTTTGGCTGAAAAAATGACCCACAATGCAAAGGGGTACACCTATGAGTTTTTGGTGAAAAACTGACCCAAAATGCATAGGGGTAACCCTTTGAGTTTTTGGCTGAAAAACTGACCCAAAATGCAAAGGGGAACCCCTACGAGTTTTTGGTGAAAAACTGACCCAAAAGTTAAAGGGGTACCCCTTAGAGTTTTTGGCTGAAAAACTGAGCCAAAATGCAAAGGGGTACCCCTATGAGTTTTTCGTGAAAGACTGACCCACAATGCAATTGGGTACACCTATGAGTTTTTGGTGGAAAACCGACCCTAAATTTAATGGGGCACCCCTTATAGTTTTTGGTGAAAAACTGACCCAAAATGCAAAGGGGTACCTCTATGAGTTTTTGGTGAAAAATTGACACAAAATGCAAAGGGGTATCCCTTTGAGTTTTTGGCTGAAAAACTGAGTCAAAATGCTTAGGAGTACTCCTTTGTGTTTTTTTTTGTGATAAACTGACCCAAAATTCAAAGGGGTACCCCTATGAGTTTTTGGCTGAAAAACTGACCAAAAATGGAAAGGGTTACCCCAATGAGTTTTTGGTGAAGAACTGACCAAAAATGCAAAGGGGTACCTATATGAGTTATTGGCTGAAAAACTGACCCAAAATGTAAAGGGGTACACCTATGAGTTTTTGGTGAAAAACTGACCCAATATGCAAAGGGGTACCCCTATGAGTTTTTAGTGAAAAATTGACACAAAATGCAAAGGGGTAATCCTTTGAGTTTTTGGCTGAAAAACTGCGTCAAAATGCTTAGGAGTACTCCTTTGTGTTTTTTTGTGAAAAACTGACCAAAAATGCAAAGGGGTACCCCTATAAGTTTTTGGCTAAAAAACTGACCCAAAATGGAAAGGGGTACCCCTATGAGTTTTTGGCTGAAAAAATGACCCAAAATGCAAAGGGGTACACCTATGAGATTTTGGTGAAAAACTGAACCAAAAGATAAAGAGGTACCCCTTAGAGTTTTTGGCTGGAAAACTGACCCAAAATGCAAAGGGGTACCCCTATGAGTTTTTTGTGAAAAATTGACACAAAATGCAAAGGGGTATCGCTTTGATATTTTGGCTGAAAATATGACCCAAAATGGAAAGGGGTACCCCTATGAGTTTTTCGTGAAAAACTGACCCAAAATGCAAAGGGGTACCCCCTATGAGTTTTTAGTGAAAAATTGACACAAAATGCAAAGGGGAAACACTTTGAGTTTTTTGCTGAAAAACTGTGTCAAAATGCTTAGGAGTACTCCTTTGTGTTTTTTGTGAAAAACTGACCCAAAATACAAAGGGGTACCCCTATAAGTTTTTGGCTGAAAAACTGACCCAAAATGGAAAGGGCTACCCCAATCAGTTTTTGGCTGAAAAAATGACCCACAATGCAAAGGGGTACACCTATGAGTTTTTGGTGAAAAACTGACCCAAAACGCATAGGGGTAACCCTTTGAGTTTTTGGCTGAAAAACTGACCCAAAATGCAAAGGGGAACCCCTACGAGTTTTTGGTGAAAAACTGACCCAAAAGTTAAAGGGGTACCCTTTAGAGTTTTTGGCTGAAAAACTGAGCCAAAATGCGAAGGGGTACCCCTATGAGTTTTTCGTGAAAGACTGACCCACAATGCAATTGGGTACACCTATGAGTTTTTGGTGGAAAACCGACCCTAAATTTAATGGGGCACCCCTTATAGTTTTTGGTGAAAAACTGACCCAAAATGCAAAGGGGTACCTCTATGAGTTTTTGGTGAAAAATTGACACAAAACGCAAAGGGGTATCACTTTGAGTTTTTGGCTGAAAAACTGAGTCAAAATGCTTAGGAGTACTCCTTTGTGTTATTTTTGTGATAAACTGACCCAAAATTCAAAGGGGTACCCCTATGAGTTTTTGGCTGAAAATCTGACCAAAAATGGAAAGGGGAACCCCTATGAGTTTTTGGTGAAGAACTGACCAAAAATGCAATGGGTACCTATATGAGTTTTTGGCTGAAAAACTGACCCAATATGCAAAGGGGTACCCCTATGAGTTTTTAGTGAAAAATTGTCACAGAATGCAAAGGGGTAACCTTTTGAGTTTTTGGCTGAAAAACTGACCCAAAATGCAAAGGGGTACCCCTACGAGTTTTTGGTGAAAAACTGACCCCAAAATGCAAAGGGGTACCCCTATGAGTTTTTAGTGAAAAATTGACACAAAATGCAAAGGGGTAATCCTTTGAGTTTTTGGCTGAAAAAACTGAGTCAAAATGCTTAGGAGTACTCCTTTGTGTTTTTTTGTGAAAAACTGACCCAAAATGCAAAGGGTACCCCTATAAGTTTTTGGCTAAAAAACTGACCCAAAATGGAAAGGGGTACCCCTATGAGTTTTTGGCTGAAAAAATGACCCAAAATGCAAAGGGGTACACCTATGAGTTTTTGGTGAAAAACTGAACCAAAAGTTAAAGAGGTACCCCTTAGAGTTTTTGGCTGGAAAACTGACCCAAAATGCAAAGGGTACCCCTATGAGTTTTTTGTGAAAAATTGACACAAAATGCAAAGGGGTATCCCTTTGATATTTTGGCTGAAAATATGACCCAAAATGGAAAGGGGTACCCCTATGAGTTTTTCGTGAAAAACTGACCCAAAATGCAAAGGGGTAACCCCTATGAGTTTTTAGTGAAAAATTGACACAAAATGCAAAGGGGAAACACTTTGAGTTTTTTGCTGAAAAACTGTGTCAAAATGGTTAGGAGTACTCCTTTGTGTTTTTTGTGAAAAACTGACCCAAAATACAAAGGGGTACCCCTATAAGTTTTTGGCTGAAAAACTGACCCAAAATGGAAAGGGCTACCCCAATCAGTTTTTGGCTGAAAAAATGACCCACAATGCAAAGGGGTACACCTATGAGTTTTTGGTGAAAAACTGACCCAAAACGCATAGGGGTACCCCTATGAGTTTTTTGTGAAAAATTGACACAAAATGCAAAGGGGTATCGCTTTGATATTTTGGCTGAAAATATGACCCAAAATGGAAAGGGGTACCCCTTAGAGTTTTTGGCTGAAAAACTGAGCCAAAATGCAAAGGGGTACCCCTATGAGTTTTTCGTGAAAGACTGACCCACAATGCAATTGGGTACACCTATGAGTTTTTGGTGGAAAACCGACCCTAAATTTAATGGGGCACCCCTTAGAGTTTTTGGTGAAAATCTGACCCAAAATGCAAATGGGTACCCCTATGAGTTTTTTGTGAAAAATTGACACAAAATGCAAAGAGGTATCCCTTTGATATTTTGGCTGAAAATATGACCCAAAATGGAAAGGGGTACCCCTATGAGTTTTTGGTGAAAAACTGACCCAAAATGCAAAGGGGTACCCCTATGAGTTTTTAGTTAAAAATTGACACAAAATGCAAAGGGGAAACACTTTGAGTTTTTTGCTGAAAAACTGTGTCAAAATGCTTAGGAGTACTCCTTTGTATTTTTTGTGAAAAACTGACCCAAAATACAAAGGGGTACCCCTATAAGTTTTTGGCTGAAAAACTGACCCAAAATGGAAAGGGCTACCCCAATCAGTTTTTGGCTGAAAAAATGACCCACAATGCAAAGGGGTACACCTATGAGTTTTTGGTGAAAAACTTACCCAAAACGCATAGGGGTAACCCTTTGAGTTTTTGGCTGTAAAACTGACCCAAAATGCAAAGGGGTACCCCTACGAGTTTTTGGTGAAAAACTGACCCAAAAGTTAAAGGGGTACCCCTTAGAGTTTTTGGCTGAAAAACTGAGCCAAAATGCAAAGGGGTACCCCTATGAGTTTTTCGTGAAAGACTGACCCACAATGCAATTGGGTACACCTATGAGTTTTTGGTGGAAAACCGACCCTAAATTTAATGGGGCACCCCTTATAGTTTTTGGTGAAAAACTGACCCAAAATGCAAAAGGGTACCTCTATGAGTTTTTGGTGAAAAATTGACACAAAACGCAAAGGGGTATCCCTTTGAGTTTTTGGCTGAAAAACTGAGTCAAAATGCTTAGGAGTACTCCTTTGTGTTATTTTTGTGATAAACTGACCCAAAATTCAAAGGGGTACCCCAATGAGTTTTTGGCTGAAAATCTGACCAAAAATGGAAAGGGGAACCCCTATGAGTTTTTGGTGAAGAACTGACCAAAAATGCAATGGGTACCTATATGAGTTTTTGGCTGAAAAACTGACCCAATATGCAAAGGGGTACCCCTATGAGTTTTTAGTGAAAAATTGTCACAGAATGCAAAGGGGTAACCTTTTGAGTTTTTGGCTGAAAAACTGACCCAAAATGCAAAGGGGTACCCCTACGAGTTTTTGGTGAAAAACTGACCCAAAAGTTAAAGGGGTACCCCTTAGAGTTTTTGGTTGAAAAACTGACCAAAATGCAAAGGGGTACCCCTATGAGTTTTTCGTGAAAGACTGACCCACAATGCAATGGGGTACACTTATGAGTTTTTGGTGGAAAACCGACCCTAAATTTAATGGGGCACCCCTTAGAGTTTTTTGTGAAAAACTGACCCAAAATACAAAGGGGTACCCCTATGAGTTTTTGGTGAAAAATTGACACAAAATGCAAAGGGGTATCCCCTTTGAGTTTTTGGCTGAAAAACTGAGTCAAAATGCTTAGGAGTACTCCTTTGTGTTTTTTTTTGTGATAAACTGACCCAAAATACAAAGGGGTATCCCTTTGAGTTTTTGGCTGAAAAACTGAGTCAAAATACTTAGGAGTACTCCTTTGTGTTTTTTTTGTGATAAACTGACCCAAAATTCAAAGGGGTATCACTATGAGTTTTTGGCTGAAAAACTGACCCAAAATGGGAATGGGCTACCCCTATGAGTTTTTGGCTGAAAAAATAACCCACAATTCAAAGGGGTACACCTATGAGTTTTTGGTGAAAAACTGACCCAAAAGTTAAAGAGGTACCCCTTAGAGTTTTTTGCTGAAAAACTGACCCAAAATGCAAAGGGGTTCCCCTATGAGTTTTTCGTGAAAGACTGACCCACAATGCAAAGGGGTACCCCTATGAGTTTTTGGTGGAAAACCGACCCTAAATTTAATGGGGCACCCCTTAGAGTTTTTGGTGAAAATCTGACCCAAAATGCAAAGGGGTACCTCTATGAGTTTTTGGTGAAAAATTGACACAAAATGCAAAGGGGTATCCCTTTGAGTTTTTGGCTGAAAAACTGAGTCAAAATGCTTAGGAGTACTCCTTTGTGTTTTTTTTTTTTGTGATAAACTGACCCAAAATTCAAAGGGGTACCCCTATGAGTTTTTGGCTGAAAAACTGACCAAAAATGGAAAGGGGTACCCCAATGAGTTTTTGGTGAAGAACTGACCAAAAATGCAAAGGGGTACCTATATGAGTTTTTGGCTGAAAAACTGACCCAAAATGTAAAGGGGTACACCTATGAGTTTTTGGTGAAAAACTGACCCAATATGCAAAGTGGTACCCCTATGAGTTTTTAGTGAAAAATTGACACAAAATGCAAAGGGGTAATCCTTTGAGTTTTTGGCTGAAAAACTGCGTCAAAATGCTTAGGAGTACTCCTTTGTGTTTTTTTGTGAAAAACTGACCCAAAATGCAAAGGGGTACCCCTATAAGTTTTTGCCTAAAAAACTGACCCAAAATGGAAAGGGGTACCCCTATGAGTTTTTTGGCTGAAAAAATGACCCAAAATGCAAAGGGGTACACCTATGAGTTTTTGGTGAAAAACTGAACCAAAAGTTAAAGAGGTACCCCTTAGAGTTTTTGGCTGGAAAACTGACCCAAAATGCAAAGGGGTACCCCTATGAGTTTTTTGTGAAAAATTGACACAAAATGCAAAGGGGTATCGCTTTGATATTTTGGCTGAAAATATGACCCAAAATGGAAAGGGGTACCCCTATGAGTTTTTCGTGAAAAACTGACCCAAAATGCAAAGGGGTACCCCCTATGAGTTTTTAGTGAAAAATTGACACAAAATGCAAAGGGGAAACACTTTGAGTTTTTTGGTGAAAAACTGTGTCAAAATGCTTAGGAGTACTCCTTTGTGTTTTTTGTGAAAAACTGACCCAAAATACAAAGGGGTACCCCTATAAGTTTTTGGCTGAAAAACTGACCCAAAATGGAAAGGGCTACCCCCAATCAGTTTTTGGCTGAAAAAATGACCCACAATGCAAAGGGGTACACCTATGAGTTTTTGGTGAAAAACTGACCCAAAACGCATAGGGGTAACCCTTTGAGTTTTTGGCTGAAAAACTGACCCAAAATGCAAAGGGGTACCCCTACGAGTTTTTGGTGAAAAACTGACCCAAAAGTTAAAGGGGTACCCCTTAGAGTTTTTGGCTGAAAAACTGAGCCAAAATGCAAAGGGGTACCCCTATGAGTTTTTCGTGAAAGACTGACCCACAATGCAATTGGGTACACCTATGAGTTTTTGGTGGAAAACCGACCCCTAAATTTAATGGGGCACCCCTTATAGTTTTTGGTGAAAAACTGACCCAAAATGCAAAAGGGTACCTCTATGAGTTTTTGGTGAAAAATTGACACAAAACGCAAAGGGGTATCCCTTTGAGTTTTTGGCTGACAAACTGAGTCAAAATGCTTAGGAGTACTCCTTTGTGTTATTTTTGTGATAAACTGACCCAAAATTCAAAGGGGTACCCCTATGAGTTTTTGGCTGAAAAATCTGACAAAAAATGGAAAGGGGAACCCCTATGAGTTTTTGGTGAAGAACTGACCAAAAATGCAATGGATACATATATGAGTTTTTGGCTGAAAAACTGACCCAATATGCAAAGGGGTACCCCTATGAGTTTTTAGTGAAAAAATTGTCACAGAATGCAAAGGGGTAACCTTATGAGTTTTTGGCTGAAAAACTGACCCAAAATGCAAAGGGGTACCCCTACGAGTTTTTTGTGAAAAACTGACCCAAAATGCAAAGGGGTACCCCTATGAGTTTTTAGTGAAAAATTGACACAAAATGCAAAGGGGTAATCCTTTGAGTTTTTGGCTGAAAACTGAGTCAAAATGCTTAGGAGTACTCCTTTGTGTTTTTTTTGTGAAAAACTGACCCAAAATGCAAAGGGGTACCCCTATAAGTTTTTGGCTAAAAAACTGACCCAAAATGGAAAGGGGTAGCCCTATGAGTTTTTGGCTGAAAAAATGACCCAAAATGCAAAGGGGTACACCTATGAGTTTTGGTGAAAAACTGAACCAAAAGTTAAAGAGGTACCCCTTAGAGTTTTTGGCTGGAAAACTGACCCAAAATGCAAAGGGGTACCCCTATGAGTTTTTTGTGAAAAATTGACACAAAATGCAAAGGGGTATCGCTTTGATATTTTGGCTGAAAATATGACCCAAAATGGAAAGGGGTACCCCTATGAGTTTTTCGTGAAAAACTGACCCAAAATGCAAAGGGGTACCCCCTATGAGTTTTTAGTGAAAAATTGACACAAAATGCAAAGGGGAAACACTTTGAGTTTTTTGCTGAAAAACTGTGTCAAAATGCTTAGGAGTACTCCTTTGTGTTTTTTGTGAAAAACTGACCCAAAATACAAAGGGGTACCCCTATAAGTTTTTGGCTGAAAAACTGACCCAAAATGGAAAGGGCTACCCCAATCAGTTTTGGCTGAAAAAATGACCCACAATGCAAAGGGGTACACCTATGAGTTTTTGGTGAAAAACTGACCCAAAACGCATAGGGGTAACCCTTTGAGTTTTTGGCTGAAAAACTGACCCCAAAATGCAAAGGGGTACCCCTACGAGTTTTTGGTGAAAAACTGACCCAAAAGTTAAAGGGGTACCCCTTAGAGTTTTTGGCTGAAAAACTGAGCCAAAATGCAAAGGGGTACCCCTATGAGTTTTTCGTGAAAGACTGACCCACAATGCAATTGGGTACACCTATGAGTTTTTGGTGGAAAAACGACCCTAAATTTAATGGGGCACCCCTTATAGTTTTTGGTGAAAAACTGACCCAAAATGCAAAGGGGTACCTCTATGAGTTTTTGGTGAAAAATTGACACAAAACGCAAAGGGGTATCACTTTGAGTTTTTGGCTGAAAAACTGAGTCAAAATGCTTAGGAGTACTCCTTTGTGTTATTTTTGTGATAAACTGACCCAAAATTCAAAGGGGTACACCTATGAGTTTTTGGCCGAAAATCTGACAAAAAATGGAAAGGGGAACCCCTATGAGTTTTTGGTGAAGAACTGACCAAAAATGCAATGGGTACATATATGAGTTTTTTGGCTGAAAAACTGACCCAATATGCAAAGGGGTACCCCTATGAGTTTTTAGTGAAAAATTGTCACAGAATGCAAAGGGGTAACCTTTTGAGTTTTTGGCTGAAAAACTAACCCAAAATGCAAAGGGGTACCCCTACGAGTTTTTTGTGAAAAACTGACCCAAAATGCAAAGGGGTACCCCTATGAGTTTTTAGTTAAAAATTGACACAAAATGCAAAGGGGTAATCCTTTGAGTTTTTGGCTGAAAAACTGAGTCAAAATGCTTAGGAGTACTCCTTTGTGTTTTTTTTGTGAAAAACTGACCCAAAATGCAAAGGGGTACCTCTATAAGTTTTTGGCTAAAAAACTGACCCAAAATGGAAAGGGGTACCCCTATGTGTTTTTGGCCGAAAAAATGACCCAAAATGCAAAGGGGTACACCTATGAGGTTTTGGTGAAAAACTGAACCAAAAGTTAAAGAGGTACCCCTTAGAGTTTTTGGCTGGAAAACTGACCCAAAATGCAAAGGGGTACCCCTATGAGTTTTTTGTGAAAAATTGACACAAAATGCAAAGGGGTATCGCTTTGATATTTTGGCTGAAAATATGACCCAAAATGGAAAGGGGTACCCCTATGAGTTTTTCGTGAAAAACTGACCCAAAATGCAAAGGGGTACCCCCTATGAGTTTTTAGTGAAAAATTGACACAAAATGCAAAGGGGAAACACTTTGAGTTTTTTGCTGAAAAACTTTGTCAAAATGCTTAGGAGTACTCCTTTGTGTTTTTTGTGAAAAAACTGACCCAAAATACAAAGGGGTACCCCTATAAGTTTTTGGCTGAAAAACTGACCCAAAATGGAAAGGGCTACCCCAATCAGTTTTTGGCTGAAAAAATGACCCACAATGCAAAGGGGTACACCTATGAGTTTTTGGTGAAAAACTGACCCAAAACGCATAGGGGTAACCCTTTGAGTTTTTGGCTGAAAAACTGACCCAAAATGCAAAAGGGTACCCCTACGAGTTTTTGGTGAAAAACTGACCCAAAAGTTAAAGGGGTACCCCTTAGAGTTTTTGGCTGAAAAACTGAGCCAAAATGCAAAGGGGTACCCCTATGAGTTTTTCGTGAAAGACTGACCCACAATGCAATTGGGTACACCTATGAGTTTTTGGTGGAAAACCGACCCTAAATTTAATGGGGCACCCCTTATAGTTTTTTGTGAAAATCTGACCCAAAATGCAAATGGGTACCCCTATGAGTTTTTTGTGAAAAATTGACACAAAATGCAAAGAGGTATCCCTTTGATATTTTGGCTGAAAATATGACCCAAAATGGAAAGGGGTACCCCTATGAGTTTTTGGTGAAAAACTGACCCAAAATGCAAAGGGGTACCTCTATGAGTTTTTGGTGAAAAATTGACACAAAATGCAAAGGGGTATCCCTTTGAGTTTTTGGCTGAAAAACTGAGTCAAAATGCTTAGGAGTACTCCTTTGTGTTATTTTTGTGATAAACTGACCCAAAATTCAAAGGGGTACCCCAATGAGTTTTTGGCTGAAAATCTGACCAAAAATGGAAAGGGGAACCCCTATGAGTTTTTGGTGAACAACTGACCAAAAATGCAATGGGTACCTATATGAGTTTTTGGCTGAAAAACTGACCCAAAATGCAAAGGGGTACCCCTACGAGTTTTTGGTGAAAAACTGACCCAAAAGTTAAAGGGGTACCCCTACGAGTTTTTGGTTGAAAAACTGACCAAAATGCAAAGGGGTACCCCTATGAGTTTTTCGTGAAAGACTGACCCACAATGCAATGGGGTACACTTATGAGTTTTTGGTGGAAAACCGACCCTAAATTTAATGGGGCACCCCTTAGAGTTTTTTGTGAAAAACTGACCCAAAATACAAAGGGGTACCCCTATGAGTTTTTGGTGAAAAATTGACACAAAATGCAAAGGGGTATCCCTTTGAGTTTTTGGCTGAAAAACTGAGTCAAAATGCTTAGGAGTACTCCTTTGTGTTTTTTTTGTGATAAACTGACCCAAAATGCAAAGGGGTATCCCTTTGAGTTTTTGGCTGAAAAACTGAGTCAAAATGCTTAGGAGTACTCCTTTGTGTTTTTTTTGTGATAAACTGACCCAAAATTCAAAGGGGTATCACTATGAGTTTTTGGCTGAAAAACTGACCCAAAATGGAATGGGCTACCCCTATGAGTTTTTGGCTGAAAAAATGACCCACAATTCAAAGGGGTACACCTATGAGTTTTTGGTGAAAAACTGACCCAAAAGTTAAAGAGGTACCCCTTAGAGTTTTTTGCTGAAAAACTGACCCAAAATGCAAAGGGGTTCCCCTATGAGTTTTTCGTGAAAGACTGACCCACAATGCAAAGGGATACCCCTATGAGTTTTTGGTGGAAAACCGACCCTAAATTTAATGGGGCACCCCTTAGAGTTTTTGGTGAAAATCTGACCCAAAATGCAAAGGGGTACCTCTATGAGTTTTTTGGTGAAAAATTGACACAAAATGCAAAGGGGTATCCCTTTGAGTTTTTGGCTGAAAAACTGAGTCAAAATGCTTAGGAGTACTCCTTTGTGTTTTTTTTTGTGATAAACTGACCCAAAATTCAAAGGGGTACCCCTATGAGTTTTTGGCTGAAAAACTGACCCAATATGCAAAGGGGTACCCCTATGAGTTTTTAGTGAAAAATTGTCACAGAATGCAAAGGGGTAATCCTTTGAGTTTTTTGCTGAAAAACTGCGTCAAAATGCTTAGGAGTACTCCTTTGTGTTTTTTTGTGAAAAACTGACCCAAAATGCAAAGGGGTACCCCTATAAGTTGTTGCCTAAAAAAACTGACCCAAAATGGAAAGGGGTACCCTATGAGTTTTTGGCTGAAAAAATGACCCAAAATGCAAAGGGGTACACCTATGAGTTTTTGGTGAAAAACTGAACCAAAAGTTAAAGAGGTACCCCTTAGAGTTTTTGGCTGGAAAACTGACCCAAAATGCAAAGGGGTACCCCTATGAGTTTTTTTGTGAAAAATTGACACAAAATGCAAAGGGGTATCGCTTTGATATTTTGGCTGAAAATATGACCCAAAATGGAAAGGGGTACCCCTATGAGTTTTTCGTGAAAAACTGACCCAAAATGCAAAGGGGTACCCCCTATGAGTTTTTAGTGAAAAATTGACACAAAATGCAAAGGGGAAACACTTTGAGTTTTTTGCTGAAAAACTGTGTCAAAATGCTTAGGAGTACTCCTTTGTGTTTTTTGTGAAAAACTGACCCAAAATACAAAGGGGTACCCCTATAAGTTTTTGGCTGAAAAACTGACCCCAAAATGGAAAGGGCTACCCCAATCAGTTTTTGGCTGAAAAAATGACCCACAATGCAAAGGGGTACACCTATGAGTTTTTGGTGAAAAACTGACCCAAAACGCATAGGGGTAACCCTTTGAGTTTTTGGCTGAAAAACTGACCCCAAAATGCAAAGGGGTTCCCCTACGAGTTTTTGGTGAAAAACTGACCCAAAAGTTAAAGGGGTACCCCTTAGAGTTTTTGGCTGAAAAACTGAGCCAAAATGCAAAGGGGAACCCCTATGAGTTTTTCGTGAAAGACTGACCCACAATGCAATTGGGTACACCTATGAGTTTTTGGTGGAAAACCGACCCTAAATTTAATGGGGCACCCCTTATAGTTTTTGGTGAAAAACTGACCCAAAATGCAAAGGGGTCCTCTATGAGTTTTTGGTGAAAAATTGACACAAAACGCAAAGGGGTATCACTTTGAGTTTTTGGCTGAAAAACTGAGTCAAAATGCTTAGGAGTACTCCTTTGTGTCATTTTTGTGATAAACTGACCCAAAATTCAAAGGGGTACCCCTATGAGTTTTTGGCTGAAAATCTGACAAAAAATGGAAAGGGGAACCCCTATGAGTTTTTGGTGAAGAACTGACCAAAAATGCAATGGGTACCTATATGAGTTTTTGGCTGAAAAACTGACCCAATATGCAAAGGGGTACCCCTATGAGTTTTTAGTGAAAAATTGTCACAAAATGCAAAGGGGTAACCTTTTGAGTTTTTGGCTGAAAAACTGACCCAAAATGCAAAGGGGTACCCCTACGAGTTTTTGGTGAAAAACTGACCCAAAATGCAAAGGGGTACCCCTATGAGTTTTTAGTGAAAAATTGACACAAAATGCAAAGGGGTAATCCTTTGAGTTTTTGGCTGAAAAACTGCGTCAAAATGCTTAGGAGTACTCCTTTGTGTTTTTTTGTGAAAAACTGACCCAAAATGCAAAGGGGTACCCCTATAAGTTTTTGCCTAAAAAACTGACCCAAAATGGAAAGGGGTACCCTTATGAGTTTTTGGCTGAAAAAATGACCTAAAATGCAAAGGGGTACACCTATGAGTTTTTGGTGAAAAACTGAACCAAAAGTTAAAGAGGTACCCCTTAGAGTTTTTGGCTGGAAAACTGACCCAAAATGCAAAGGGGTACCCCTATGAGTTTTTTGTGAAAAATTGACACAAAATGCAAAGGGGTATCGCTTTGATATTTTGGCTGAAAATATGACCCAAAATGGAAAGGGGTACCCCTATGAGTTTTTCGTGAAAAACTGACCCAAAATGCAAAGGGGTACCCCCTATGAGTTTTTAGTGAAAAATTGACACAAAATGCAAAGGGGAAACACTTTGAGTTTTTTGCTGAAAAACTGTGTCAAAATGCTTAGGAGTACTCCTTTGTGTTTTTTTGTAAAAAACTGACCCAAAATACAAAGGGGTACCCCTATAAGTTTTTGGCTGAAAAACTGACCCAAAATGGAAAGGGCTACCCCAATCAGTTTTTGGCTGAAAAAATGACCCACAATGCAAAGGGGTACACCTATGAGTTTTTGGTGAAAAACTGACCCAAAACGCATAGGGGTAACCCTTTGAGTTTTTGGCTGAAAAACTAACCCAAAATGAAAAGGGGTACCCCTACGAGTTTTTGGTGAAAAACTGACCCAAAAGTTAAAGGGGTACCCCTTAGAGTTTTTGGCTGAAAAACTGAGCCAAAATGCAAAGGGGTACCCCTATGAGTTTTTCGTGAAAGACTGACCCACAATGCAATTGGGTACACCTATGAGTTTTTGGTGGAAAACCGACCCTAAATTTAATGGGGCACCCCTTATAGTTTTTGGTGAAAAACTGACCCAAAATGCAAAGGGGTACCTCTATGAGTTTTTGGTGAAAAATTGACACAAAACGCAAAGGGGTATCACTTGGAGTTTTTGGCTGAAAAACTGAGTCAAAATGCTTAGGAGTACTCCTTTGTGTTATTTTTGTGATAAACTGACCCAAAATTCAAAGGGGTACCCCTATGAGTTTTTGGCTGAAAATCTGACCAAAAATGGAAAGGGGAACCCCTATGAGTTTTTGGTGAAGAACTGACCAAAAATGCAATGGGTACCTATATGAGTTTTTGGCTGAAAAACTGACCCAATATGCAAAGGGGTACCCCTATGAGTTTTTAGTGAAAAATTGTCACAGAATGCAAAGGGGTAACCTTTTGAGTTTTTGGCTAAAAAACTGACCCAAAATGCAAAGGGGTACCCCTACGAGTTTTTGGTGAAAAACTGACCCAAAATGCAAAGGGGTACCCCTATGAGTTTTTAGTGAAAAATTGACACAAAATGCAAAGGGGTAATCCTTTGAGTTTTTGGCTGAAAAACTGAGTCAAAATGCTTAGGAGTACTCCTTTGTGTTTTTTTGTGAAAAACTGACCCAAAATGCAAAGGGGTACCCCTATAAGTTTTTGGCTAAAAAACTGACCGAAAATGGAAAGGGGTACCCCTATGAGTTTTTGGCTGAAAAAATGACCCAAAATGCAAAGGGGTACACCTATGAGTTTTTGGTGAAAAACTGAACCAAAAGTTAAAGAGGTACCCCTTAGAGTTTTTGCCTGGAAAACTGACCCAAAATGCAAAGGGTACCCCTATGAGTTTTTTGTGAAAAATTGACACAAAATGCAAAGGGGTATCCCTTTGTTATTTTGGCTGAAAATATGACCCAAAATGGAAAGGGGTACCCCTATGAGTTTTTCGTGAAAAACTGACCCAAAATGCAAAGGGGTAACCCCTATGAGTTTTTAGTGAAAAATTGACACAAAATGCAAAGGGGAAACACTTTGAGTTTTTTGGTGAAAAACTGAGCCAAAATGCTTAGGAGTACTCCTTTGTGTTTTTTGTGAAAAACTGACCCAAAATACAAAGGGGTACCCCTTAGAGTTTTTGGCTAAAAAACTGAGCCAAAATGCAAAGGGGTACCCCTATGAGTTTTTCGTGAAAGACTGACCCACAATGCAATTGGGTACACCTATGAGTTTTTGGTGGAAAACCGACCCTAAATTTAATGGGGCACCCCTTATAGTTTTTGCTGAAAAACTGACCCAAAATGCAAAGGGGTACCTCTATGAGTTTTTGGTGAAAAATTGACACAAAACGCAAAGCGGTATCGCTTTGAGTTTTTGGCTGAAAAACTGAGTCAAAATGCTTAGGAGTACTCCTTTGTGTTATTTTTGTGATAAACTGACCCAAAATTGAACGGGGTACCCCTATGAGTTTTTGGCTGAAAATCTGACCAAAAAATGGAAAGGGGAACCCCTATGAGTTTTTGGTGAAGAACTGACCAAAAATGCAATGGGTACCTATATGAGTTTTTGGCTGAAAAACTGACCCAATATGCAAAGGGGTACCCCTATGAGTTTTTAGTGAAAAATTGTCACAGAATGCAAAGGGGTAACCTTTTGAGTTTTTGGCTGAAAAACTGACCCAAAATGCAAAGGGGTACCCCTACGAGTTTTTGGTGAAAAATTGACCCAAAATGCAAAGGGGTACCCCTATGAGTTTTTAGTGGAAAATTGACACAAAATGCAAAGAGGAAACACTTTGAGTTTTTTGCTGAAAAACTGTGTCAAAATGCTTAGGAGTACTCCTTTGTGTTTTTTGTGAAAAACTGACCCAAAATACAAAGGGGTACCCCTATAAGTTTTTGGCTGAAAAACTGACCCAAAATGGAAAGGGCTACCCCAATCAGTTTTTGGCTGAAAAAATGACCCACAATGCAAAGGGGTACACCTATGAGTTTTTGGTGAAAAACTGACCCAAAACGCATAGGGGTAACCCTTTGAGTTTTTGGCTGAAAAACTGACCCAAAATGCAAAGGGGTACCCCTACGAGTTTTTGGTGAAAAACTGACCCAAAAGTTAAAGGGGTACCCCTTAGAGTTTTTGGCTGAAAAACTGAGCCAAAATGCAAAGGGGTACCCCTATGAGTTTTTCGTGAAAGACTGACCCACAATGCAATTGGGTACACCTATGAGTTTTTGGTGGAAAACCGACCCTAAATTTAATGGGGCACCCCTTATAGTTTTTGGTGAAAAACTGACCCAAAATGCAAAGGGGTACCTCTATGAGTTTTTGGTGAAAAATTGACACAAAACGCAAAGGGGTATCCCTTTGAGTTTTTGGCTGAAAAACTGAGTCAAAATGCTTAGGAGTACTCCTTTGTGTTATTTTTGTGATAAACTGACCCAAAATTCAAAGGGGTACCCCTATGAGTTTTTGGCTGAAAATCTGACCAAAAAATGGAAAGGGGAACCCCTATGAGTTTTTGGTGAAGAACTGACCAAAAATGCAATGGGTACCTATATGAGTTTTTGGCTGAAAAACTGACCCAATATGCAAAGGGGTACCCCTATGAGTTTTTAGTGAAAAATTGTCACAGAATGCAAAGGGGTAACCTTTTGAGTTTTTGGCTGAAAAACTGACCCAAAATGCAAAGGGGTACCCCTACGAGTTTTTGGTGAAAAATTGACCCAAAATGCAAAGGGGTACCCCTATGAGTTTTTAGTGAAAAATTGACACAAAATGCAAAGGGGAAACACTTTGAGTTTTTTGCTGAAAAACTGTGTCAAAATGCTTAGGAGTACTCCTTTGTGTTTTTTGTGAAAAACTGACCCAAAATACAAAGGGGTACCCCTATAAGTTTTTGGCTGAAAAACTGACCCAAAATGGAAAGGGCTACCCCAATCAGTTTTTGGCTGAAAAAATGGCCCACAATGCAAAGGGGTACACCTATGAGTTTTTGGTGAAAAACTGACCCAAAACGCATAAGGGTAACCCTTTGAGTTTTTGGCTGAAAAACTGACCCAAAATGCAAAGGGGTACCCCTACGAGTTTTTGGTGAAAAACTGACCCAAAAGTTAAAGGGGTACCCCTTAGAGTTTTTGGCTGAAAAACTGAGCCAAAATGCAAAGGGGTACCCCTATGAGTTTTTCGTGAAAGACTGACCCACAATGCAATTGGGTACACCTATGAGTTTTTGGTGGAAAATCGACCCTAAATTTAATGGGGCACCCCTTATAGTTTTTGGTGAAAAACTGACCCAAAATGCAAAGGGGTACCTCTATGAGTTTTTGGTGAAAAATTGACACAAAACGCAAAGGGGTATCCCTTTGAGTTTTTGGCTGAAAAACTGAGTCAAAATGCTTAGGAGTACTCCTTTGTGTTATTTTTGTGATAAACTGACCCAAAATTCAAAGGGGTACCCCTATGAGTTTTTGGCTGAAAATCTGACCAAAAAATGGAAAGGGGAACCCCTATGAGTTTTTGGTGAAGAACTGACCAAAAATGCAATGGGTACCTATATGAGTTTTTGGCTGAAAAACTGACCCAATATGCAAAGGGGTATCCCTATGAGTTTTTAGTGAAAAATTGTCACAGAATGCAAAGGGGTAACCTTTTGAGTTTTTGGCTGAAAAACTGACCCAAAATGCAAAGGGGTACCCCTACGAATTTTTGGTGAAAAATTGACCCAAAATGCAAAGGGGTACCCCTATGAGTTTTTAGTGAAAAATTGACACAAAATGCAAAGGGGAAACACTTTGAGTTTTTTGCTGAAAAACTGACCCAAAATGCAAAGGGGTACCCCTACGAGTTTTTGGTGAAAAACTGACCCAAAAGTTAAAGGGGTACCCCTTAGAGTTTTTGGTTGAAAAACTGACCAAAATGCAAAGGGATACCCCTATGAGTTTTTCGTGAAAGACTGACCCACAATGCAATGGGGTACACTTATGAGTTTTTGGTGGAAAACCGACCCTAAATTTAATGGGGCACCCCTTAGAGTTTTTTGTGAAAAACTGACCCAAAATACAAAGGGGTACCCCTATGAGTTTTTGGTGAAAAATTGACACAAAATGCAAAGGGGTATCCCTTTGAGTTTTTGGCTGAAAAACTGAGTCAAAATGCTTAGGAGTACTCCTTTGTGTTTTTTTTGTGATAAACTGACCCAAAATTCAAAGGGGTATCACTATGAGTTTTTGGCTGAAAAACTGACCCAAAATGGAATGGGCTACCCCTATGAGTTTTTGGCTGAAAAAATGACCCACAATTCAAAGGGGTACACCTATGAGTTTTTGGTGAAAAACTGACCCAAAAGTTAAAGAGGTACCCCTTAGAGTTTTTTGCTGAAAAACTGACCCAAAATGCAAAGGGGTTCCCCTATGAGTTTTTCGTGAAAGACTGACCCACAATGTAAAGGGGTACCCCTATGAGTTTTTGGTGGAAAACCGACCCTAAATTTAATGGGGCACCCCTTAGAGTTTTTGGTGAAAATCTGACCCAAAATGCAAAGGGGTACCTCTATGAGTTTTTGGTGAAAAATTGACACAAAATGCAAAGGGGTATCCCTTTGAGTTTTTGGCTGAAAAACTGAGTCAAAATGCTTAGGAGTACTCCTTTGTGTTTTTTTTGTGATAAACTGACCCAAAATTCAAAGGGGTACCCCTATGAGTTTTTGGCTGAAAAACTGACCAAAAATGGAAAGGGGTACCCCAATGAGTTTTTGGTGAAGAACTGACCAAAAATGCAAAGGGGTACCTATATGAGTTTTTGGCTGAAAAACTGACCCAAAATGTAAAGGGGTACACCTATGAGTTTTTGGTGAAAAACTGACCCATTATGCAAAGGGGTACCCCTATGAGTTTTTAGTGAAAAATTGACACAAAATGCAACGGGGTAATCCTTTGAGTTTTTGGCTGAAAAACTGAGTCAAAATGCTTAGGAGTACTCCTTTGTGTTTTTTTGTGAAAAACTGACCCAAAATGCAAAGGGATACCCTTATGAGTTTTTCGTGAAAGACTGACCCACAATGCAATGGGGTACACTTATGAGTTTTTGGTGGAAAACCGACCCTAAATTTAATGGGGCACCCCTTAGAGTTTTTTGTGAAAAACTGACCCAAAATACAAAGGGGTACCCCTATGAGTTTTTGGTGAAAAATTGACACAAAATGCAAAGGGGTATCCCTTTGAGTTTTTGGCTGAAAAACTGAGTCAAAATGCTTAGGAGTACTCCTTTGTGTTTTTTTTGTGATAAACTGACCCAAAATTCAAAGGGGTATCACTATGAGTTTTTGGCTGAAAAACTGACCCAAAATGGAATGGGCTACCCCTATGAGTTTTTGGCTGAAAAAATGACCCACAATTCAAAGGGGTACACCTATGAGTTTTTGGTGAAAAACTGACCCAAAAGTTAAAGAGGTACCCCTTAGAGTTTTTTGCTGAAAAACTGACCCATAATGCAAAGGGGTTCCCCTATGAGTTTTTCGTGAAAGACTGACCCACAATGTAAAGGGGTACCCCTATGAGTTTTTGGTGGAAAACCGACCCTAAATTTAATGGGGCACCCCTTAGAGTTTTTGGTGAAAATCTGACCCAAAATGGAAAGGGGTACCTCTATGAGTTTTTGGTGAAAAATTGACACAAAATGCAAAGGGGTATCCCTTTGAGTTTTTGGCTGAAAAACTTAGTCAAAATGCTTAGGAGTACTCCTTTGTGTTTTTTTTGTGATAAACTGACCCAAAATTCAAAGGGGTACCCCTATGAGTTTTTGGCTGAAAAACTGACCAAAAATGGAAAGGGGTACCCCAATGAGTTTTTGGTGAAGAACTGACCAAAAATGCAAAGGGGTACCTATATGAGTTTTTGGCTGAAAAACTGACCCAAAATGTAAAGGGGTACACCTATGAGTTTTTGGTGAAAAACTGACCCATTATGCAAAGGGGTACCCCTATGAGTTTTTAGTGAAAAATTGACACAAAATGCAACGGGGTAATCCTTTGAGTTTTTGGCTGAAAAACTGAGTCAAAATGCTTAGGAGTACTCCTTTGTGTTTTTTTGTGAAAAACTGACCCAAAATGCAAAGGGGTACACCTATAAGTTTTTGGCTAAAAAACTGACACAAAATGGAAAGGGGTACCCCTATGAGTTTTTGGCTGAAAAAATGACCCAAAATGCAAAGGGGTACACCTATGAGTTTTTGGTGAAAAACTGAACCAAAACTTAAAGAGGTACCCCTTAGAATTTTTGGCTGGAAAACTGACCCATAATGCAAAGGGGTACCCCATTGAGTTTGTCGTGAAAGACTGACCCACAATGCAATGGGGTACACCTATGAGTTTTTGGTGGAAAACCGACCCTAAATTTAATGGGGCACCCCTTAGAGTTTTTGGTGAAAATCTGACCCAAAATGCGAAGGGGTACCCCTATGAGTTTTTGGTGAAAAATTGACACAAAATGCAAAGGGGTATCCCTTTGATATTTTGGCTGAAAATATGACCCAAAATGGAAAGGGGTACCCCTATGAGTTTTTGGTGAAAAACTGACGCAAAATGCAAAGGGGTACCCCTATGAGTTTTTAGTGAAAAATTGACACAAAATGCAAAGGGGTAACACTTTGAGTTTTTTGCTGAAAAACTGTGTCAAAATGCTTAGGAGTACTCCTTTGTGTTTTTTGTGAAAAACTGACCCAAAATGCAAAGGGGTACCCCTATAAGTTTTTGGATGATAAACTGACCCAAAATGGAAAGGGCTACCCCAATCAGTTTTTGGCTGAAAAAATAACCCACAATGCAAAGGGGTACACCTATGAGTTTTTGGTGAAAAACTGACAAAAAATGGATAGGGGTAACCGTTTGAGTTTTTGGCTGAAAAACTGACCCAAAATGCAAAGTCGTACCCCTACGAGTTTTTGGTGAAAAACTGACCCAAAAGTTAAAGGGGTACCCCTTAGAGTTTTTGGCTGAAAAACTGACCCAAAATGCAAAGGGGATCCCCTATGAGTTTTTCGTGAATGACTGACCCACAATGCAATTGGGTACACCTATGAGTTTTTGGTGGAAAACCGACCCTAAATTTAATGGGGTACCCCTTATAGTTTTTGGTGAAAAACTGACCCAAAATGCAAAGGGGTACCTCTATGAGTTTTTGGTGAAAAATTGACACAAAACGCAAAGGGGTATCCCTTTGAGTTTTTGGCTGAAAAACTGAGTCAAAATGCTTAGGAGTACTCCTTTGTGTTTTTTTTTTGTGATAAACTGACCCAAAATTCAAAGGGGTATCCCTATGAGTTTTTGGCTGAAAAACTGACCCAAAATTGAATGGTCTACCCCTATGAGTTTTTGGCTGAAAAAATGACCCACAATGCAAAGGGGTACACCTATGAGTTTTTGGTGAAAAACTGACCCAAAAGTTAAAGAGGTACCCCTTAGAGTTTTTGGCTGAAAAACTGACCCAAAATGCAAAGGGGTTCCCCTATGAGTTTTTCGTGAATGACTGACCCACAATGCAAAGGGGTACCCCTATGAGTTTTTGGTGGAAAACCGACCGTAAATTTAATGGGGCACCCCTTAGAGTTTTTAGTGAAAATCTGACCCAAAATGCTAAGGGGTACCTCTATGAGTTTTTGGTGAAAAATTGACACAAAATGCAAAGGGGTATCCCTTTGAGTTTTTGGCTGAAAAACTGAGTCAAAATGCTTAGGAGTACTCTTTGTGTTTTTTTTTGTGATAAACTGACCCAAAATTCAAAGGGGTACCCCTATGAGTTTTTGGCTGAAAAACTGACCAAAAATGGAAAGGGGTACCCCTATGAGTTTTTGGTGAAGAACTGACCAAAAATGCAAAGGGGTACCTATATGAGTTTTTGGCTGAAAAACTGACCCAAAATGTAAAGGGGTACACCTATGAGTTTTTGGTGAAAAACTGACCCAATATGCAAAGGGGTACGCCTATGAGTTTTTAGTGAAAAATTGACACAAAATGCAAAGGGGTAATCCTTTGAGTTTTTGGCTGAAAAACTGTCACAGAATGCAAAGGGGTAACCTTTTGAGTTTTTGGCTGAAAAACTGACCCAAAATGCAAAGGGGTACCCCTACGAGTTTTTGGTGAAAAACTGACCCAAAAGTTAAAGGGGTACCCCTTAGAGTTTTTGGTTGAAAAACTGACCAAAATGCAAAGGGGTACCCCAATGAGTTTTTCGTGAAAGACTGACCCACAATGCAATGGTGTACACTTATGAGTTTTTGGTGGAAAACCGACCCTAAATTTAATGGGGCACCCCTTAGAGTTTTTTGTGAAAAACTGACCCAAAATACAAAGGGGTACCCCTATGAGTTTTTGGTGAAAAATTGACACAAAATGCAAAGGGGTATCCCTTTGAGTTTTTGGCTGAAAAATTGAGTCAAAATGCTTAGGAGTACTCCTTTGTGTTTTTTTTTGTGATAAACTGACCCAAAATTCAAAGGGGTATCCCTATGAGTTTTTGGCTGAAAAACTGACCCAAAATGGAATGGGCTACCCCTATGAGTTTTTGGCTGAAAAACTGACCCAAAATGCAAAGGGGTACACCTATGAGTTATTGGTGAAAAACTGACCCAAAAGTTAAAGGGGGTACCCCTTTGAATTTTTGGTGAAAAACTGACCCAAAATGTAAAGGGGTATCCCTTTGATTTTTTGGTGGAAAACTGACCCAAAATGCAAAGGGGTACCCGTCAGAATTTTTTGCTGAAAAACTGACCCAAAAGGCAAAGGGGTACCCCTTTGAGTTTTTGGCTGAAAAACTCACTCAAAATGCAAAGGGGTACCCTTTAGAGTTTTTGGCTGAAAAACTGATACAAAATGCAAATGGGTGCCCCTTTGAGTTTTTTGCTGAAAAACTGACCCAAAATGCAAAGTAGTACCTTTATGAGTTTATGGTGAAAAACTGATCCAAAATGCAAAGGGGTACCCCTTTGTGTTTTTTGGCTGAAAAACTGACCCAAAATGCAAAGGGGTACCCCTTTGAGTTTTTTTGCTAAAAAACTGACCCAAAATGCAAAGGAGTACCCTTATGAGTTTTTGGTGAAAAATTGACCCAAAATGCAAAGGGGAACCACTTTGAGTTTTAGGCTGAAAAACTGACCCAAAACGCAAAGGGGTACCCCTTTGAGTTTTTTTGCTAAAAAACTGACCCAAAATGCAAAGGAGTACCCTTATGAGTTTTTGGTAAAAAATTGACCCAAAATGCAAAGGGGTATCCCTTTGAGTTTTTGGTGAAAAACTGACCCAAAATGCAAATGGGTACCCCTTTGAGTTTTTGGTGAAAAACTGACGCAAAATACGAAGGGGTACCCCTTAGAGTTTTTGGGTTAAAAACTGGCCCAAAATGCAAAGGGGCACCCCTTTGAGTTTTTGGTGAAAAACTGACCCAAAATGCAAAGGGGTACCCCTTTGAGTTTTTGGTGAAAAACTGACCCAAAATGCAAAGTAGTACCCTTATGAGTTTATGGTGAAAAACTGACCCAAAATACAAAGGGGTACCCCTTTGAGTTTTTGGTGAAAAACTGACCCAAAATGCAAAGGGGTATCCCTTTGATTTTTTGGTGAAAAACTGACCCAAAATGCAAAGGGGTACCCGTCAGAATTTTTTGCTGAAAAACTGACCCAAAAGGCAAAGGGGTACCCCTTTGAGTTTTTGGCTGAAAAACTCACTCAAAATGCAGAGGGGTACCCTTTAGAGTTTTTAGCTGAAAAACTGATACAAAATGCAAATGGGTACCCCTTTGAGTTTTTTGCTGAAAAACTGACCCAAAATGCAAAGTAGTACCTTTATGAGTTTATGGTGAAAAACTGATCCAAAATGCAAAGGGGTACCCCTTTGTGTTTTTGGCTGAAAAACTGACCCAAAATGCAAAGGGGTACCCCTTTGAGTTTTTTTGCTAAAAAACTGACCCAAAATGCAAAGGAGTACCCTTATGAGTTTTTGGTGAAAAATTGACCCAAAATGCAAAGGGGTACCACTTTGAGTTTTAGGCTGAAAAACTGACCCAAAACGCAAAGGGGTACCCCTTTGAGTTTTTTTGCTAAAAAACTGACCCAAAATGCAAAGGAGTACCCTTATGAGTTTTTGGTAAAAAATTGACCCAAAATGCAAAGGGGTATCCCTTTGAGTTTTTGGTGAAAAACTGACCCAAAATGCAAATGGGTACCCCTTTGAGTTTTTGGTGAAAAACTGACGCAAAATACGAAGGGGTACCCCTTAGAGTTTTTGGGTTAAAAACTGGCCCAAAATGCAAAGGGGCACCCCTTTGAGTTTTTGGTGAAAAACTGACCCAAAATGCAAAGGGGTACCCCTTTGAGTTTTTGGTGAAAAACTGACCCAAAATGCAAAGTAGTACCCTTATGAGTTTATGGTGAAAAACTGACCCAAAATACAAAGGGGTACCCCTTTGAGTTTTTGGTGAAAAACTGACCCAAAATGCAAAGGGGTATCCCTTTGATTTTTTGGTGAAAAACTGACCCAAAATGCAAAGGGGTACCCGTCAGAATTTTTTGCTGAAAAACTGACCCAAAAGGCAAAGGGGTACCCCTTTGAGTTTTTGGCTGAAAAACTCACTCAAAATGCAGAGGGGTACCCTTTAGAGTTTTTAGCTGAAAAACTGATACAAAATGCAAATGGGTACCCCTTTGAGTTTTTTGCTGAAAAACTGACCCAAAATGCAAAGTAGTACCTTTATGAGTTTATGGTGAAAAACTGATCCAAAATGCAAAGGGGTACCCCTTTGTGTTTTTGGGTGAAAAACTGACCCAAAATGCAAAGGGGGTACCCCTTTGAGTTTTTTTGCTAAAAAACTGACCCAAAATGCAAAGGAGTACACTTATGAGTTTTTGGTGAAAATTGACCCAAAATGCAAAGGGGTACCACTTTGAGTTTTAGGCTGAAAAACTGACTCAAAATGCAAAGGGGTACCCCTTTGAGTTTTTTTGCTAAAAAACTGACCCAAAATGCAAAGGAGTACCCTTATGAGTTTTTGGTAAAAAATTGACCCAAAATGCAAAGGGGTATCCCTTTGAGTTTTTGGTGAAAAACTGACCCAAAATGCAAATGGGTACCCCTTTGAGTTTTTGGTGAAAAACTGACGCAAAATACGAAGAGGTACCCCTTAGAGTTTTTGGGTTAAAAACTGGCCCAAAATGCAAAGGGGCACCCCTTTGAGTTTTTGGTGAAAAACTGACCCAAAATGCAAAGGGGTACCCCTTTGAGTTTTTGGTGAAAAACTGACCCAAAATGCAAAGTAGTACCCTTATGAGTTTATGGTGAAAAACTGACCCAAAATACAAAGGGGTACCCCTTTGAGTTTTTGGTGAAAAACTGACCCAAAATGCAAAGGGGTATCCCTTCGATTTTTTGGTGAAAAACTGACCCAAAATGCAAAGGGGTACCCGTCAGAATTTTTTGCTGAAAAACTGACCCAAAAGGCAAAGGGGTACCCCTTTGAGTTTTTGGCTGAAAAACTCACTCAAAATGCAGAGGGGTACCCTTTAGAGTTTTTAGCTGAAAAACTGATACAAAATGCAAATGGGTACCCCTTTGAATTTTTTGCTGAAAAACTGACCCAAAATGCAAAGTAGTACCTTTATGAGTTTATGGTGAAAAACTGATCCAAAATGCAAAGGGGTACCCCTTTGTGTTTTTGGGTGAAAAACTGACCCAAAATGCAAAGGGGTACCCCTTTGAGTTTTTTTGCTAAAAAACTGACCCAAAATGCAAAGGAGTACACTTATGAGTTTTTGGTGAAAAATTGACCCAAAATGCAAAGGGTTACCCCTTTGAGTTTTTGGTGAAAAACTGACCCAAAATGCAAAGGGGTATCCCTTTGATTTTTTGGTGAAAAACTGACCCAAAATGCAAAGGGGTACCCGTCAGAATTTTTTGCTGAAAAACTGACCCAAAAGGCAAAGGGGTACCCCTTTGAGTTTTTGGCTGAAAAACTCACTCAAAATGCAGAGGGGTACCCTTTAGAGTTTTTGGCTGAAAAACTGATACAAAATGCAAATGGGTACCCCTTTGAGTTTTTTGCTGAAAAACTGACCCAAAATGCAAAGTAGTACCCTTATGAGTTTATGGTGAAAAACTGATCCAAAATGCAAAGGGGTACCCCTTTAAGTTTTTGGCTGAAAAACTGACCCAAAATGCAAAGTTGTACCCTTATGAGTTTATGGTGAAAAACTGACCAAAAATGCAAAGGGGTACCCTTTAAGTTTTTGGCTGAAAAACTGACCCAAAATGCAAAGGGGTACCCCTTTGAGTTTTTGGCTGAAAAACTGACTCAAAATGCAAAGGGGTACCCTTTAGAGTTTTTGGCTGAAAAACTGATACAAAATGCAAAGGGGTACCCCTTTGAGTTTTTTGCTGAAAAACTGACCCAAAATGCAAAGTAGTACCCTTATGAGTTTATGGTTAAAAATTGACCCAAAATGCAAAGGGGTACCCCTTTGAGTTTTTGGTGAAAAACTGACGCAAAATGCAAAGGGGTACCCCTTAGAGTTTTTGGCTTAAAAACTGGCACAAAATGCAAAGGGGTACCCCTTTGAGTTTTTGGTGAAAAACTGACCCAAAATGCAAAGGGGTATGCCTTTGAGTTTTTGGTGAAAAACTGACCCAAAATGCAAAGGGGTACCCCTTAGAGTTTTTGGCTTAAAAACTGGCCCAAAATGCAAAGGGGTACCCCTTTGAGTTTTTGGTGAAAAATGACCCAAAATGCAAAGGGGTATCCCTTTGAGTTTTTGGTGAAAAACTTACCCAAATTGCAAAGGGGTACCCGTCAGAATTTTTTGCTGAAAAACTTACCCAAAAGGCAAAGGGGAACCCCTTTGAGTTTTTGGCAGAAAAACTGACCCAAAATGCAAAGGGGTACCCCTTTGAGTTTTTGGCTGAAAAACTGACTCAAAATACAAAGGGGTACCCTTCAGAGTTTTTGGCTGAAAAACTGATACAAAATGCAAAGGGGTACCCCTTTGAGTTTTTTGTTGAAAAACTGACCCAAAATGCAAAGTAGTACCCTTATGAGTTTATGCTAAAAAACTGACCCAAAATGCAAAGGAGTACCCTTATGAGTTTTTGGTAAAAAATTGACCCAAAATGCAAAGGGGTATCCCTTTGAGTTTTTGGTGAAAAACTGACCCAAAATGCAAATGGGTACCCCTTTGAGTTTTTGGTGAAAAACTGACGCAAAATACGAAGAGGTACCCCTTAGAGTTTTTGGGTTAAAAACTGGCCCAAAATGCAAAGGGGCACCCCTTTGAGTTTTTGGTGAAAAACTGACCCAAAATGCAAAGGGGTACCCCTTTGAGTTTTTGGTGAAAAACTGACCCAAAATGCAAAGTAGTACCCTTATGAGTTTATGGTGAAAAACTGACCCAAAATACAAAGGGGTACCCCTTTGAGTTTTTGGTGAAAAACTGACCCAAAATGCAAAGGGGTATCCCTTCGATTTTTTGGTGAAAAACTGACCCAAAATGCAAAGGGGTACCCGTCAGAATTTTTTGCTGAAAAACTGACCCAAAAGGCAAAGGGGTACCCCTTTGAGTTTTTGGCTGAAAAACTCACTCAAAATGCAGAGGGGTACCCTTTAGAGTTTTTAGCTGAAAAACTGATACAAAATGCAAATGGGTACCCCTTTGAATTTTTTGCTGAAAAACTGACCCAAAATGCAAAGTAGTACCTTTATGAGTTTATGGTGAAAAACTGATCCAAAATGCAAAGGGGTACCCCTTTGTGTTTTTGGGTGAAAAACTGACCCAAAATGCAAAGGGGTACCCCTTTGAGTTTTTTTGCTAAAAAACTGACCCAAAATGCAAAGGAGTACACTTATGAGTTTTTGGTGAAAAATTGACCCAAAATGCAAAGGGTTACCCCTTTGAGTTTTTGGTGAAAAACTGACCCAAAATGCAAAGGGGTATCCCTTTGATTTTTTGGTGAAAAACTGACCCAAAATGCAAAGGGGTACCCGTCAGAATTTTTTGCTGAAAAACTGACCCAAAAGGCAAAGGGGTACCCCTTTGAGTTTTTGGCTGAAAAACTCACTCAAAATGCAGAGGGGTACCCTTTAGAGTTTTTGGCTGAAAAACTGATACAAAATGCAAATGGGTACCCCTTTGAGTTTTTTGCTGAAAAACTGACCCAAAATGCAAAGTAGTACCCTTATGAGTTTATGGTGAAAAACTGATCCAAAATGCAAAGGGGTACCCCTTTAAGTTTTTGGCTGAAAAACTGACCCAAAATGCAAAGTTGTACCCTTATGAGTTTATGGTGAAAAACTGACCAAAAATGCAAAGGGGTACCCTTTAAGTTTTTGGCTGAAAAACTGACCCAAAATGCAAAGGGGTACCCCTTTGAGTTTTTGGCTGAAAAACTGACTCAAAATGCAAAGGGGTACCCTTTAGAGTTTTTGGCTGAAAAACTGATACAAAATGCAAAGGGGTACCCCTTTGAGTTTTTTGCTGAAAAACTGACCCAAAATGCAAAGTAGTACCCTTATGAGTTTATGGTTAAAAATTGACCCAAAATGCAAAGGGGTACCCCTTTGAGTTTTTGGTGAAAAACTGACGCAAAATGCAAAGGGGTACCCCTTAGAGTTTTTGGCTTAAAAACTGGCACAAAATGCAAAGGGGTACCCCTTTGAGTTTTTGGTGAAAAACTGACCCAAAATGCAAAGGGGTATGCCTTTGAGTTTTTGGTGAAAAACTGACCCAAAATGCAAAGGGGTACCCCTTAGAGTTTTTGGCTTAAAAACTGGCCCAAAATGCAAAGGGGTACCCCTTTGAGTTTTTGGTGAAAAATGACCCAAAATGCAAAGGGGTATCCCTTTGAGTTTTTGGTGAAAAACTTACCCAAATTGCAAAGGGGTACCCGTCAGAATTTTTTGCTGAAAAACTTACCCAAAAGGCAAAGGGGAACCCCTTTGAGTTTTTGGCAGAAAAACTGACCCAAAATGCAAAGGGGTACCCCTTTGAGTTTTTGGCTGAAAAACTGACTCAAAATACAAAGGGGTACCCTTCAGAGTTTTTGGCTGAAAAACTGATACAAAATGCAAAGGGGTACCCCTTTGAGTTTTTTGTTGAAAAACTGACCCAAAATGCAAAGTAGTACCCTTATGAGTTTATGGTGAAAAACTGATTCAAAATGCAAAGGGGTATCCCTTAGAGTTTTTGGCTTAAAAACTAGCCCAAAATGCAAAGGGGTACCCCTTTGAGTTTTTTGGTGAAAAACTGACCCAAAATGCAAAGGGGTATCCCTTTCAGTTTTTGGTGAAAAACTGACCCAAAATACAAAGGGGTACCCCTTTGAGTTTTTGGTGAAAAACTGACCCAAAATGCAAAGGGGTAACCCTTAGAATTTTTGGCTGAAAAACTGACCCAAAATGCAAAGGGTTACCCCTATTAGTTTTTGGTGAAAAACTGACCCAAATGCAAAGGCGTACACCTTTGAGTTTTTGGTGAAAAACTGACCCAAAATGCAAAGCGGTATCCCTTTGAGTTTTTGCTGAAAAACTAACCCAAAATGCAAGGTAGTACCTTTATGAGTTTATGGTGAAAAACTGATCCAAAATGCAAAGGGGTACCCCTTTGTGTTTTTGGCTGAAAAACTGACCCAAAATGCAAAGGGGTACCCCTTTGAGTTTTTTTGCTAAAAAACTGACCCAAAATGCAAAGGAGTACCCTTATGAGTTTTTGGTGAAAAATTGACCCAAAATGCAAAGGTGTACCACTTTGAGTTTTAGGCTGAAAAACTGACCCAAAATGCAAAGGGGTACCCCTTTGAGTTTTTTTGCTAAAAAACTGACCCAAAATGCAAAGGAGTACCCTTATGAGTTTTTGGTGAAAAATTGACCCAAAATGCAAAGGGGTATCCCTTTGAGTTTTTGGTGAAAAACTGACCCAAAATGCAAATGGGTACCCCTTTGAGTTTTTGGTGAAAAAACTGACGCAAAATACGAAGGGGTACCCCTTAGAGTTTTTGGGTTAAAAACTGGCCCAAAATGCAAAGTGGTACCCCTTTGAGTTTTTGGTGAAAAACTGACCCAAAATGCAAAGGGGTACCCCTTTGAGTTTTTGGTTTAAAACTGACCCAAAATGCAAAGTAGTACCCTTATGATTTTATGGTGAAAAACTGACCCAAAATACAAAGGGGTACCCCTTTGAGTTTTTGGTGAAAAACTGACCCAAAATGCAAAGGGGTATCCCTTTGATTTTTTGGTGAAAAACTGACCCAAAATGCAAAGGGGTACCCGTCAGAATTTTTTGCTGAAAAACTGACCCAAAAGGCAAAGTAGTACCCTTATGAGTTTATGGTGAAAAACTGATTCAAAATGCAAAGGGGTATCCCTTAGAGTTTTTGGCTTAAAAACTAGCCCAAAATGCAAAGGGGTACCCCTTTGAGTTTTTTGGTGAAAAACTGACCCAAAATGCAAAGGGGTATCCCTTTCAGTTTTTGGTGAAAAACTGACCCAAAATACAAAGGGGTACCCCTTTGAGTTTTTGGTGAAAAACTGACCCAAAATGCAAAGGGGTAACCCTTAGAATTTTTGGCTGAAAAACTGACCCAAAATGCAAAGGGTTACCCCTATTAGTTTTTGGTGAAAAACTGACCCAAATGCAAAGGCGTACACCTTTGAGTTTTTGGTGAAAAACTGACCCAAAATGCAAAGCGGTATCCCTTTGAGTTTTTTGCTGAAAAACTGACCCAAAATGCAAGGTAGTACCTTTATGAGTTTATGGTGAAAAACTGATCCAAAATGCAAAGGGGTACCCCTTTGTGTTTTTGGCTGAAAAACTGACCCAAAATGCAAAGGGGTACCCCTTTGAGTTTTTTTGCTAAAAAACTGACCCAAAATGCAAAGGAGTACCCTTATGAGTTTTTGGTGAAAAATTGACCCAAAATGCAAAGGTGTACCACTTTGAGTTTTAGGCTGAAAAACTGACCCAAAATGCAAAGGGGTACCCCTTTGAGTTTTTTTGCTAAAAAACTGACCCAAAATGCAAAGGAGTACCCTTATGAGTTTTTGGTGAAAAATTGACCCAAAATGCAAAGGGGTATCCCTTTGAGTTTTTGGTGAAAAACTGACCCAAAATGCAAATGGGTACCCCTTTGAGTTTTTGGTGAAAAACTGACGCAAAATACGAAGGGGTACCCCTTAGAGTTTTTGGGTTAAAAACTGGCCCAAAATGCAAAGTGGTACCCCTTTGAGTTTTTGGTGAAAAACTGACCCAAAATGCAAAGGGGTACCCCTTTGAGTTTTTGGTTTAAAACTGACCCAAAATGCAAAGTAGTACCCTTATGAGTTTATGGTGAAAAACTGACCCAAAATACAAAGGGGTACCCCTTTGAGTTTTTGGTGAAAAACTGACCCAAAATGCAAAGGGGTATCCCTTTGATTTTTTGGTGAAAAACTGACCCAAAATGCAAAGGGGTACCCGTCAGAATTTTTTGCTGAAAAACTGACCCAAAAGGCAAAGGGGTACCCCTTTGAGTTTTTGGCTGAAAAACTCACTCAAAATGCAAAGGGGTACCCTTTAGAGTTTTTGGCTGAAAAACTGATACAAAATGCAAATGGGTACCCCTTTGAGTTTTTTGCTGAAAAACTGACCCAAAATGCAAAGTAGTACCTTTATGAGTTTATGGTGAAAAACTGATCCAAAATGCAAAGGGGTACCCCTTTAAGTTTTTGGCTGAAAAACTGACCCAAAATGCAAAGTTGTACCCTTATGAGTTTATGGTAAAAAACTGACCAAAAATGCAAAGGGATACCCTTTAAGTTTTTGGCTGAAAAACTGACCCAAAATGCAAAGGGGTACCCCTTTGAGTTTTTGGTGAAAAACTGACGCAAAATGCAAAGGGGTACCCCTTAGAGTTTTTGGCTTAAAAACTGGCACAAAATGCAAAGGGGTACCCCTTTGAGTTTTTGGTGAAAAACTGACCCAAAATGCAAAGGGGTATGCCTTTGAGTTTTTGGTGAAAAACTGACCCAAAATGCAAAGGGGTACCCCTTAGAGTTTTTGGCTTAAAAACTGGCCCAAAATGCAAAGGGGTACCCCTTTGAGTTTTTGGTGAAAAATGACCCAAAATGCAAAGGGTATCCCTTTGAGTTTTTGGTGAAAAACTTACCAAAATTGCAAAGGGGTACCCGTCAGAATTTTTTGCTGAAAAACTTACCCAAAAGGCAAAGGGGTACCCCTTTGAGTTTTTGGCAGAAAAACTGACCCAAAATGCAAAGGGGTACCCCTTTGAGTTTTTGGTTGAAAAACTGACTCAAAATGCAAAGGGGTACCCTTTAGAGTTTTTGGCTGAAAAACTGATACAAAATGCAAAGGGGTACCCCTTTGAGTTTTTTGCTGAAAAACTGACCCAAAATGCAAAGTAGTATCCTTATGAGTTTATGGTGAAAAACTGACCCAAAATGCAAAGGGGTACCCCTTTGAGTTTTTGGTGAAAAACTGACGCAAAATGCAAAGGGGTACCCCTTAGAGTTTTTGGCTTAAAAACTGGCACAAAATGCAAAGGGGTACCCCTTTGAGTTTTTGGTGAAAAACTGACCCAAAATGCAAAGGGGTATGCCTTTGAGTTTTTGGTGAAAAACTGACCCAAATTGCAAAGGGGTACCCCTTAGAGTTTTTGGCTTAAAAACTGGCCCAAAATGCAAAGGGGTACCCCTTTGAGTTTTTGGTGAAAAATGACCCAAAATGCAAAGGTGTATCCCTTTGAGTTTTTGGTGAAAAACTTACCCAAATTGCAAAGGGGTACCCGTCAGAATTTTTTGCTGAAAAACTTACCCAAAAGGCAAAGGGTTCCCCTTTGAGTTTTTGGCAGAAAAACTGACCCAAAATGCAAAGGGGTACCCCTTTGAGTTTTTGGCTGAAAAACTGACTCAAAATGCAAAGGGGTACCCTTTAGAGTTTTTGGCTGAAAAACTGATACAAAATGCAAAGGGGTACCCCTTTGAGTTTTTTGTTGAAAAACTGACCCAAAATGCAAAGTAGTACCCTTATGAGTTTATGGTGAAAAACTGATTCAAAATGCAAAGGGGTATCCCTTAGAGTTTTTGGCTTAAAAACTAGCCCAAAATGCAAAGGGGTACCCCTTTGAGTTTTTTGGTGAAAAACTGACCCAAAATGCAAAGAGGTATCCATTTGAGTTTTTGGTGAAAAACTGACCCAAAATACAAAGGGGTACCCCTTTGAGTTTTTGGTGAAAAACTGACCCAAAATGCAAAGGGGTAACCCTTAGAATTTTTGGCTGAAAAACTGACCCAAAATGCAAAGGGTTACCCCTATTAGTTTTTGGTGAAAAACTGACCCAAATGCAAAGGCGTACACCTTTGAGTTTTTGGTGAAAAACTGACCCAAAATGCAAAGCGGTATCCCTTTGTGTTTTTGGTGAAAAACTGACACAAAATGCAAAGGGGTATCCCTTTGATATTTTGGCTGAAAATATGACCCAAAATGGAAAGGGGTACCCCTATGAGTTTTTGGTGAAAAACTGACCCAAAATGCAAAGGGGTACCCCTATGAGTTTTTAGTGAAAAATTGACAAAAAATGCAAAGGGGTAACACTTTGAGTTTTTTGCTTAAAAACTGTGTCAAAATGCTTAGGAGTACTCCTTTGTGTTTTTTGTGAAAAACTGACCCAAAATGCAAAGGGGTACCCCTATAAGTTTTTGGTTGAAAAACTGACCCAAAATGGAAAGGGCTACCCCAATCAGTTTTTGGCTGAAAAAATAACCCACAATGCAAAGGGGTACACCTATGAGTTTTTGGTGAAAAACTGACCAAAAAAATGGATAGGGGTAACCCTTTGAGTATTTGGTTCAAAAACTGACCCAAAATGCAAAGTCGTACCCCTACGAGTTTTTGGTGAAAAACTGACCCAAAAGTTAAAGGGGTACCCCTTAGAGTTTTTGGCTGAAAAACTGACCCAAAATGCAAAGGGGTTCCCCTATGAGTTTTTCGTGAATGACTGACCCACAATGCAATTGGGTACACCTATGTGTTTTTGGTGGAAAACCGACCCTAAATTTAATGGGGCACCCCTTATAGTTTTTGGTGAAAAACTGACCCAAAATGCAAAGGGGTACCTCTATGAGTTTTTGGTGAAAAATTGACACAAAACGCAAAGGGGTATCCCTTTGAGTTTTTGGCTGAAAAACTGAGTCAAAATGCTTAGGAGTACTCCTTTGTGTTATTTTTGTGATAAACTGACCCAAAATTCAAAGTGGTACCCCTATGAGTTTTTGGCTGAAAATCTGACCCAAAATGGAATGGGCTACCCCTATGAGTTTTTGGCTGAAAAAAAGACCCACAATGCAAAGGGGTACACCTATGAGTTTTTGGTGAAAAACTGACCCAAAAGTTAAAGAGGTACCCCTTAGAGTTTTTGGCTGAAAAACTGACCCAAAATGCAAAGGGGTTCCCCTATGAGTTTTTCGAGAAAGACTGACCCACAATGCAAAGGGGTACCCCTATGAGTTTTTGGTGGAAAACCGACCCTAAATTTAATGGGGCACCCCTTAGAGTTTTTGGTGAAAATCTGACCCAAAATGCAAAGGGGTACCTCTATGAGTTTTTGGTGAAAAATTGACAAAAAATACATAGGGGTATCCCTTTGAGTTTTTGGCTGAAAAACTGAGTCAAAATGCTTAGGAGTACTCCTTTGTGTTATTTTTGTGATAAACTGACCCAAAATTCAGAGGGGTACCCCTATGAGTTTTTGGCTGAAAATCTGACCAAAAATGGAAAGGAGAACCCCTATGAGTTTTTGGTGAAGAACTGACCAAAAATGCAATGGATACCAATATGAGTTTTTGGCTGAAAAACTGACCCAATATGCAAAGGGGTACCCCTATGAGTTTTTAGTGAAAAATTGTCACAGAATGCAAAGGGGTAACCTTTTGAGTTTTTGGCTGAAAAACTGACCCAAAATGCAAAAGGGTACCCTTTCGAGTTTTTGGTGAAAAACTGACCCAAAAGTTAAAGGGGTACCCCTTAGAGTTTTTGGTTGAAAAACTGACCAAAATGCAAAGGGGTACCCCTATGAGTTTTTCGTGAAAGACTGACCCACAATGCAATGGGGTACCCCTTAGAGTTTTTGGCTTAAAAACTGGCCCACAATGCAAAGGGGTACCCCTTTGAGTTTTTGGTGAAAAACTGACCCAAAATGCAAAGGGGTATCCCTTTGAGTTTTTGGTGAAAAACTTACCCAAATTGCAAAGGGGTACCCGTCAGAATTTTTTGCTGAAAAACTTACCCAAAAGGCAAAGGGGTACCCCTTTGAGTTTTTGGCAGAAAAACTGACCCAAAATGCAAAAGGGTACCCCTTTGAGTTTTTGGCTGAAAAACTGACTCAAAATGCAAAGGGGTACCCTTTAGAGTTTTTGGCTGAAAAACTGATACAAAATGCAAAGGGGTACCCCTTTGAGTTTTTTGTTGAAAAACTGACCCAAAATGCAAAGTAGTACCCTTATGAGTTTATGGTGAAAAACTGATTCAAAATGCAAAGGGGTATCCCTTAGAGTTTTTGGCTTAAAAACTAGCCCAAAATGCAAAGGGGTACCCCTTTGAGTTTTTTGGTGAAAAACTGACCCAAAATGCAAAGGGGTATCACTTTGAGTTTTTGGTGAAAAACTGACCCAAAATACAAAGGGGTACCCCTTTGAGTTTTTGGTGAAAAACTGACCCAAAATGCAAAGGGGTAACCCTTAGAATTTTTGGCTGAAAAACTGACGCAAAATGCAAAGGGTTACCCCTATTAGTTTTTGGTGAAAAACTGACCCAAATGCAAAGGCGTACACCTTTGAGTTTTTGGTGAAAAACTGACCCAAAATGAAAAGCGGTATCCCTTTGAGTTTTTTGCTGAAAACTGTCCCAAAATGCAAGGTAGTACCTTTATGAGTTTATGGTGAAAAACTGATCCAAAATGCAAAGGGGTACCCCTTTGTGTTTTTGGCTGAAAAACTGACCCAAAATGCAAAGGGGTACCCCTTTGAGTTTTTTTGCTAAAAAACTGACCCAAAATGCAAAGGAGTACCCTTATGAGTTTTTGGTGAAAAATTGACCCAAAATGCAAAGGGGTACCACTTTGAGTTTTAGGCTGAAAAACTGACCCAAAATGCAAAGGGGTACCCCTTTGAGTTTTTTTGCTAAAAAACTGACCCAAAATGCAAAGGAGTACCCTTATGAGTTTTTGGTGAAAAATTGACCCAAAATGCAAAGGGGTATCCCTTTGAGTTTTTGGTGAAAAACTGACCCAAAATGCAAATGGGTACCCCTTTGACTTTTTGGTGAAAAACTGACGCAAAATACGAAGGGGTACCCCTTAGAGTTTTTGGGTTAAAAACTGGCCCAAAATGCAAAGGGGTACCCCTTTGAGTTTTTGGTGAAAAACTGACCCAAAATGCAAAGGGGTACCCCTTTGAGTTTTTGGTGAAAAACTGACCCAAAATGCAAAGTAGTACCCTTATGAGTTTATGGTGAAAAACTGACCCAAAATACAAAGGGGTACCCCTTTGAGTTTTTGGTGAAAAACTGACCCAAAATGCAAAGGGGTATCCGTTTGATTTTTTGGTGAAAAACTGACCCAAAATGCAAAGGGGTACCCGTCAGAATTTTTTGCTGAAAAACTGACCCAAAAGGCAAAGGGGTACCCTTTTGAGTTTTTGGCTAAAAAAATCACTCAAAATGCAAAGGGGTACCCTTTAGAGTTTTTGGCTGAAAAACTGATACAAAATGCAAATGGGTACCCCTTTGAGTTTTTTGCTGAAAAACTGACCCAAAATGCAAAGTAGTACCTTTATGAGTTTATGGTGAAAATCTGATCCAAAATGCAAAGGGGTACCCCTTTAAGTTTTTGGCTGAAAAACTGACCCAAAATGCAAAGTTGTACCCTTATGAGTTTATGGTGAAAAACTGACAAAAAATGCAAAGGGGTACCCCTTTAAGTTTTTGGCTGAAAAACTGACCCAAAATGCAAAGGGGTACCCCTTTGAGTTTTTGGCTGAAAAACTGACTCAAAATGCAAAGGGGTACCCTTTAGAGTTTTTGGCTGAAAAACTGATACAAAATGCAAAGGGGTACCCCTTTGAGTTTTTTGCTGAAAAACTGACCCAAAATGCAAAGTAGTACCCTTATGAGTTTATGGTGAAAAACTGACCCAAAATGCAAAGGGGTACCCCTTTGAGTTTTTGGTGAAAAACTGACGCAAAATGCAAAGGGGTACCCCTTAGAGTTTTTGGCTTAAAAACTGGCACAAAATGCAAAGGGGTACCCCTTTGAGTTTTTGGTGAAAAACTGACCCAAAATGCAAAGGGGTATCCCTTTGAGTTTTTGGTGAAAAACTGACCCAAAATGCAAAGGGGTACCCCTTAGAGTTTTTGGCTTAAAAACTGGCCCAAAATGCAAAGAGGTACCCCTTTGAGTTTTTGGTGAAAAACTGACCCAAAATGCAAAGGGGTATCCCTTTGAGTTTTTGGTGAAAAACTTACCCAAATTGCAAAGGGGTACCCGTCAGAATTTTTTGCTGAAAAACTTACCCAAAAGGCAAAGGGGTACCCCTTTTAGTTTTTGGCAGAAAAACTGACCCAAAATGCAAAGGGGTACCTCTTTGAGTTTTTGGCTGAAAAACTGACTCAAAATGCAAAGGGTACCCTTTAGAGTTTTTGGCTGAAAAACTGATACAAAATGCAAAGGGGTACCCCTTTGAGTTTTTTGTTGAAAAACTGACCCAAAATGCAAAGTAGTACCCTTATGAGTTTATGGTGAAAAACTGATTCAAAATGCAAAGGGGTATCCCTTAGAGTTTTTGGCTTAAAAACTAGCCCAAAATGCAAAGGGGTACCCCTTTGAGTTTTTTGGTGAAAAACTGACCCAAAATGCAAAGGGGTACCCCTATGAGTTTTTAGTGAAAAATTGACACAAAATGCAAAGGGGTAACACTTTGAGTTTTTTGCTTAAAAACTGTGTCAAAATGCTTAGGAGTACTCCTTTGTGTTTTTTGTGAAAAACTGACCCAAAATGCAAAGGGGTACCCCTATAAGTTTTTGGCTGAAAAACTGACCCAAAATGGAAAGGGCTATCCCAATCAGTTTTTGGCTGAAAAAATAACCCACAATGCAAAGGGGTACACCTATGAGTTTTTGGTGAAAAACTGACCAAAAATAGATAGGGGTAACCCTTTGAGTTTTTGGCTGAAAAACTGACCCAAAATGCAAAGTCGTACCCCTACGAGTTTTTGGTGAAAAACTGACCCAAAAGTTAAAGGGGTACCCCTTAGAGTTTTTGGCTGAAAAACTGACCCAAAATGCAAAGGGGTTCCCCTATGAGTTTTTCGTGAGTGACTGACCCACAATGCAATTGGGTACACCTATGTGTTTTTGGTGGAAAACCGACCCTAAATTTAATGGGGCACCCTTATAGTTTTTGGTGAAAAACTGACCCAAAATGGAAAGGGGTACCTCTATGAGTTTTTGGTGAAAAATTGACACAAAACGCAAAGGGGTATCCCTTTGAGTTTTTGGCTGAAAAACTGAGTCAAAATGCTTAGGAGAACTCCTTTGTGTTATTTTTGTGATAAACTGACCCAAAATTCAAAGTGGTACCCCTATGAGTTTTTGGCTGAAAAAAAGACCCACAATGCAAAGGGGTACACCTATGAGTTTTTGGTGAAAAACTCCTCGACCCAAAAAGTTAAAGAGGTACCCCTTAGAGTTTTTGGCTGAAAAACTGACCCAAAATGCAAAGGGGTTCCCCTATGAGTTTTTCGTGAAAGACTGACCCACAATGCAAAGGGGTACCCCTATGAGTTTTTGGTGGAAAACCGACCCTAAATTTAATGGGGCACCCCTTAGAGTTTTTGGTGAAAATCTGACCCAAAATGCAAAGGGGTACCTCTATGAGTTTTTGGTGAAAAAATTGACACAAAATGCATAGGGGTATCCCTTTGAGTTTTTGGCTGAAAAACTGAGTCAAAATGCTTAGGAGTACTCCTTTGTGTTATTTTTGTGATAAACTGACCCAAAATTCAAAGGGGTACCCCTATGAGTTTTTGGCCGAAAATCTGACCAAAAATGGAAAGGAGAACCCCTATGAGTTTTTGGTGAAGAACTGACCAAAAATGCAATGGGTACCAATATGAGTTTTTGGCTGAAAAACTGACCCAATATGCAAAGGGGTACCCCTATGAGTTTTTAGTGAAAAATTGTCACAGAATGCAAAGGGGTAACCTTTTGAGTTTTTGGCTGAAAAACTGACCCAAAATGCAAAGGGGTACCCTTTCGAGTTTTTTGTGAAAAACTGACCCAAAAGTTAAAGGGGTACCCCTTAGAGT
Source organism: Excoecaria agallocha (assembly GCA_037975025.1). Classification (NCBI taxonomy): domain Eukaryota; kingdom Viridiplantae; phylum Streptophyta; class Magnoliopsida; order Malpighiales; family Euphorbiaceae; genus Excoecaria; species Excoecaria agallocha. Next base: position 49,660 of record JBBPFJ010000620.1, read on the forward strand.
TTTTGGTTGAAAAACTGACCAAAATGCAAAGGGGTACCCCTATGAGTTTTTCGTGAAAGACTGACCCACAATGCAATGGGGTACACTTATGAGTTTTTGGTGGAAAACCGACCCTAAATTTAATGGGGCACCCCTTAGAGTTTTTTGTGAAAAACTGACCCAAAATACAAAGGGGTACCCCTACGAGTTTTTGGTGAAAAATTGACACAAAAATGCAAAGGGTATCCCTTTGAGTTTTTGGCTGAAAAACTGAGTCAAAATGCTTAGGAGTACTCCTTTGTGTTTTTTTTTGTGATAAACTGACCCAAAATTCAAAGGGGTATCCCTATGAGTTTTTGGCTGAAAAACTGACCCAAAATGGAATGGGCTACCCCTATGATTTTTTGGCTGAAAAAATGACCCACAATGCAAAGGGGTACACCTATGAGTTTTTGGTGAAAAACTGACCCAAAAGTTAAAGAGGTACCCCTTAGAGTTTTTGGCTGAAAAACTGACCCAAAATGCAAAGGGGTTCCCCTATGAGTTTTTCGTGAAAGACTGACCCACAATGCGAAGGGGTACCCCTATGAGTTTTTGGTGGAAAACCGACCCTAAATTTAATGGGGCACCCCTTAGAGTTTTTTGTGAAAAACTGACCCAAAATACAAAGGGGTACCCCTATGAGTTTTTGGTGAAAAATTGACACAAAATGTAAAGGGGTATCCCTTTGAATTTTTGGCTGAAAAATTGAGTCAAAATGCTTAGGAGTACTCCTTTGTGTTTTTTTTGTGATAAACTGACCCAAAATTCAAAGGGGTATCCTTATGAGTTTTTGGCTGAAAAACTGACCCAAATGGAATGGGCTACCCCTATGAGTTTTTGGCTGAAAAACTGACCCAAAATGCAAAGGGGTATACCTATGAGTTTTTGGTGAAAAACTGACCCAAAAGTTAAAGGGGTACCCCTTTGAGTTTTTGGTGAAAAACTGACCCAAAATGCAAAGGGGTATCCCTTAGATTTTTTGGTGAAAAACTGACCCAAAATGCAAAGGGGTACCCGTCAGAATTTTTTGCTGAAAAACTGACCCAAAAGGCAAAGGGGTACCCCTTTGAGTTTTTGGCTGAAAAACTCACTCAAAATGCAAAGGGGTACCCTTTAGAGTTTTTGGCTGAAAAACTGATACAAAATGCAAATGGGTACCCCTTTGAGTTTTTTGCTGAAAAACTGACCCAAAATGCAAAGTAGTACCTTTATGAGTTTATGGTGAAAAACTGATCCAAAATGCAAAGGGGTACCCCTTTGTGTTTTTGGCTGAAAAACTGACCCAAAATGCAAAGTTGTACCCTTTTGAGTTTATGGTGAAAAACTGACCAAAAATGCAAAAGGGTACCCCTTTAAGTTTTTGGCTGAAAAACTGACCCAAAATGCAAAGGGGTACCCCTTTGAGTTTTTGGCTGAAAAACTGACTCAAAATGCAAAGGGTACCCTTTAGAGTTTTTGGCTGAAAAACTGATACAAAATGCAAAGGGGTACCCCTTTGAGTTTTTTGCTGAAAAACTGACCCAAAATGCAAAGTAGTACCCTTATGAGTTTATGGTGAAAAACTAACCCAAAATGCAAAGGGGTACCCCTTTGAGTTTTTGGTGAAAAACTGACGCAAAATGAAAAGGGGTACCCCTTAGAGTTTTTGGCTTAAAAATTGGCACAAAATGCAAAGGGGTACCCCTTTGAGTTTTTGGTGAAAAACTGACCCAAAATGCAAAGGGGTATCCCTTTGAATTTTTTGTGAAAAACTGACCCAAAATGCAAAGGGGTACCCCTTAGAGTTTTTGGCTTAAAAACTGGCCCAAAATGCAAAGGGGTACCCCTTTGAGTTTTTGGTGAAAAACTGACCCAAAATGCAAAGGGGTATCCCTTTGAGTTTTTAGTGAAAAACTGACACAAAATACCAAGGGGTACCCCTTTGAGTTTTTGGTGAAAAACTGACCCAAAATGCAAAGGGGTATCCCTTTGAGTTTTTGGTGAAAAACTGACCCAAAATACAAAGGGGTACCCCTTTGAGTTTTTGGTGAAAAACTGACCCAAAATGCAAAGGGGTAACCCTTAGAATTTTTTGCTGAAAAACTGACCCAAAATGCAAAGGGTTACCCCTATTAGTTTTTGGTGAAAAACTGACCCAAATGCAAAGGCGTACACCTTTGAGTTTTTGGTGAAAAACTGACCCAAAATGCAAAGCGGTATCCCTTTGAGTTTTTTGTGAAAAACTGACCCAAAAGGCAAAGGGGTACCCCCTTGAGTTTTTGGCTGAAAAACTAACTCAAAATGCAAAGGGGTACCCTTTAGAGTTTTTGGCTGAAAAATTGATACAAAATGCAAAGTGGTACCCCTTTGAGTTTTTTGCTGAAAAACTGACCCAAAATGCAAGGTAGTACCTTTATGAGTTTATGGTGAAAACTGATCCAAAATGCAAAGGGGTACCCCTTTGTGTTTTTGGCTGAAAAACTGACCCAAAATGCAAAGGGGTACCCCTTTGAGTTTTTTTGCTAAAGAACTGACCCAAAATGCAAAGGAGTACCCTTATGAGTTTTTGGTGAAAAATTGACCCAAAATGCAAAGGGGTACCACTTTGAGTTTTAGGCTGAAAAAACTGACCCAAAATGCAAAGGGGTACCCCTTTGAGTTTTTTTGCTAAAAAACTGACCAAAAATGCAAAGGAGTACCCTTATGAGTTTTTGGTGAAAAATTGACCCAAAATGCAAAGGGGTATCCCTTTGAGTTTTTGGTGAAAAACTGACCCAAAATGCAAATGGGTACCCCTTTGAGTTTTTGGTGAAAAACTGACGCAAAATACGAAAAGGTACCCCTTAGAGTTTTTGGGTTAAAAACTGGCCCAAAATGCAAAGGGGTACCCCTTTGAGTTTTTGGTGAAAAACTGACCCAAAATGAAAGTAGTACCCTTATGAGTTTATGGTGAAAAACTGACCCAAAATACAAAGGGGTACCCCTTTGAGTTTTTGGTGAAAAACTCACCCAAAATGCAAAGGGGTATCCCTTTGATTTTTTGGTGAAAAACTGTCCCAAAATGCAAAGGGTTACCCGTCAGAATTTTTTGCTGAAAAACTGACCCAAAAGGCAAAGGGGTACCCCTTTGAGTTTTTGGCTGAAAAACTCACTCAAAATGCAAAGGGGTACCCTTTAGAGTTTTTGGCTGAAAAACTGATACAAAATGCAAATGGGTACCCCTTTGAGTTTTTTGCTGAAAAACTGACCCAAAATGCAAAGTAGTACCTTTATGAGTTTATGGTGAAAAACTGATCCAAAATGCAAAGGGGTACCCCTTTAAGTTTTTGGCTGAAAAACTGACCCAAAATGCAAAGTTGTACCCTTTTGAGTTTATGGTGAAAAACTGACCAAAAATGCAAAAGGGTACCCCTTTAAGTTTTTGGCTGAAAAACTGACCCAAAATGCAAAGGGGTACCCCTTTGAGTTTTTGGCTGAAAAACTGACTCAAAATGCAAAGGGGTACCCTTTAGAGTTTTTGGCTGAAAAACTGATACAAAATGCAAAGGGGTACCCCTTTGAGTTTTTTGCTGAAAAACTGACCCAAAATGCAAAGTAGTACCCTTATGAGTTTATGGTGAAAAACTAACCCAAAATGCAAAGGGGTACCCCTTTGAGTTCTTGGTGAAAAACTGACGCAAAATGCAAAGGGGTACCCCTTTTGAGTTTTTGGCTTAAAAATTGGCACAAAATGCAAAGGGGTACCCCTTTGAGTTTTTGGTGAAAAACTGACCCAAATTGCAAAGGGGTATCCCTTTGAATTTTTGGTGAAAAACTGACCCAAAATGCAAAGGGGTACCCCTTAGAGTTTTTGGCTTAAAAACTGGCCCAAAATGCAAAGGGGTACCCCTTTGAGTTTTTGGTGAAAAACTGACCCAAAATGCAAAGGGGTATCCCTTTGAGTTTTTGGTGAAAAACTGACCCAAAATACAAAGGGGTACCCCTTTGAGTTTTTGGTGAAAAACTGACCCAAAATGCAAAGGGGTAACCCTTAGAATTTTTTGCTGAAAAACTGACCCAAAATGCAAAGGGTTACCCCTATTAGTTTTTGGTGAAAAACTGACCCAAATGCAAAGGCGTACACCTTTGAGTTTTTGGTGAAAAACTGACCCAAAATGCAAAGCGGTATCCCTTTGAGTTTTTGGCTAAAAACTGACCCAAAAGGCAAAGGGGTACCCCCTTGAGTTTTTGGCTGAAAAACTAACTCAAAATGCAAAGGGGTACCCTTTAGAGTTTTTGGCTGAAAAATTGATACAAAATGCAAAGTGGTACCCCTTTGAGTTTTTTGCTGAAAAACTGACCCAAAATGCAAGGTAGTACCTTTATGAGTTTATGGTGAAAACTGATCCAAAATGCAAAGGGGTACCCCTTTGTGTTTTTGGCTGAAAAACTGACCCAAAATGCAAAGGGGTACCCCTTTGAGTTTTTTTGCTAAAGAACTGACCCAAAATGCAAAGGAGTACCCTTATGAGTTTTTGGTGAAAAATTGACCCAAAATGCAAAGGGGTACCACTTTGAGTTTTAGGCTAAAAAACTGACCCAAAATGCAAAGGGGTACCCCTTTGAGTTTTTTTGCTAAAAAACTGACCCAAAATGCAAAGGAGTACCCTTATGAGTTTTTGGTGAAAAAATGACCCAAAATGCAAAGGGGTATCCCTTTGAGTTTTTGGTGAAAAACTGACCCAAAATGCAAATGGGTACCCCTTTGAGTTTTTGGTGAAAAACTGACGCAAAATACGAAGGGGTACCCCTTAGAGTTTTTGGGTTAAAAACTGGCCCAAAATGCAAAGGGGTACCCCTTTGAGTTTTTGGTGAAAAACTGACCTAAAATGAAAGTAGTACCCTTATGAGTTTATGGTGAAAAACTGACCCAAAATACAAAGGGGTACCCCTTTGAGTTTTTGGTGAAAAACTCACCCAAAATGCAAAGGGGTATCCCTTTGATTTTTTGGTGAAAAACTGACCCAAAATGCAAAGGGTTACCCGTCAGAATTTTTTGCTGAAAAACTGACCCAAAAGGCAAAGGGGTACCCCTTTGAGTTTTTGGCTGAAAAACTCACTCAAAATGCAAAGGGGTACCCTTTAGAGTTTTTGGCTGAAAAACTGATACAAAATGCAAATGGGTACCCCTTTGAGTTTTTTGCTGAAAAACTGACCCAAAATGCAAAGTAGTACCTTTATGAGTTTATGGTGAAAAACTGATCCAAAATGCAAAGGGGTACCCCTTTAAGTTTTTGGCTGAAAAACTTACCCAAAATGCAAAGTTGTACCCTTTTGAGTTTATGGTGAAAAACTGACCAAAAATGCAAAAGGGTACCCCTTTAAGTTTTTGGCTGAAAAACTGACCCAAAATGCAAAGGGGTACCCCTTTGAGTTTTTGGCTGAAAAACTGACTCAAAATGTAAAGGGGTACCCTTTAGTGTTTTTGGCTGAAAAACTGATACAAAATGCAAAAGGGTACCCCTTTGAGTTTTTTGCTGAAAAACTGACCCAAAATGCAAAGTAGTACCCTTATGAGTTTATGGTGAAAAACTAACCCAAAATGCAAAGGGGTACCCCTTTGAGTTCTTGGTGAAAAACTGACGCAAAATGCAAAGGGGAACCCCTTTTGAGTTTTTGGCTTAAAAATTGGCACAAAATGCAAAGGGGTACCCCTTTGAGTTTTTGGTGAAAAACTGACCCAAAATGCAAAGGGGTATCCCTTTGAATTTTTGGTGAAAAACTGACCCAAAATGCAAAGGGGTACCCCTTAGAGTTTTTGGCTTAAAAACTGGCCCAAAATGCAAAGGGGTACCCCTTTGAGTTTTTGGTGAAAAACTGACCCAAAATGCAAAGGGGTATCCCTTTGAGTTTTTGGTGAAAAACTGACCCAAAATACCAAGGGGTACCCCTTTGAGTTTTTGGTGAAAAACTGACCCAAAATGCAAAGGGGTATCCCTTTGAGTTTTTGGTGAAAAACTGACCCAAAATACAAAGGGGTACCCCTTTGAGTTTTTGGTGAAAAACTGACCCAAAATGCAAAGGGGTAACCCTTAGAATTTTTTGCTGAAAAACTGACCCAAAATGCAAAGGGTTACCCCTATTAGTTTTTGGTGAAAAACTGACCCAAATGCAAAGGCGTACACCTTTGAGTTTTTGGTGAAAAACTGACCCAAAATGCAAAGCGGTATCCCTTTGAGTTTTTTGTGAAAAACTGACCCAAAAGGCAAAGGGGTACCCCCTTGAGTTTTTGGCTGAAAAACTCACTCAAAATGCAAAGGGGTACCCTTTAGAGTTTTTGGCTGAAAAATTGATAAAAAATGCAAAGTGGTACCCCTTTGAGTTTTTTGCTGAAAAACTGACCCAAAATGCAAGGTAGTACCTTTATGAGTTTATGGTGAAAAACTGATCCAAAATGCAAAGGGGTACCCCTTTGTGTTTTTGGCTGAAAAACTGACCCAAAATGCAAAGGGGTACCCCTTTGAGTTTTTTTGCTAAAAAACTGACCCAAAATGCAAAGGAGTACCCTTATGAGTTTTTGGTGAAAAATTGACCCAAAATGCAAAGGGGTACCACTTTGAGTTTTAGGCTGAAAAACTGACCCAAAATGCAAAGGGGTACCCCTTTGAGTTTTTCGCTAAAAAACGGACCCAAAATGCAAAGGAGTACCCTTATGAGTTTTTGGTGAAAAATTGACCCAAAATGCAAAGGGGTATCCCTTTGAGTTTTTGGTGAAAAACTGACCCAAAATGCAAAGGGGTACCCCTTTGAGTTTTTGGTGAAAAACTGACCCAAAATGCAAAGTAGTACCCTTATGAGTTTATGGTGAAAAACTGACCCAAAATACAAAGGGGTACCCCTTTGAGTTTTTGGTGAAAAACTCACCCAAAATGCAAAGGGGTATCCCTTTGATTTTTTGGTGTAAAACTGACCGAAAATGCAAAGGGTTACCCGTCAGAATTTTTTGCTGAAAAACTGACCCAAAAGGCAAAGGGGTACCCCTTTGAGTTATTGGCTGAAAAACTCACTCAAAATGCAAAGGGGTACCCTTTAGAGTTTTTGGCTGAAAAACTGATACAAAATGCAAATGGGTACCCCTTTGAGTTTTTTGCTGAAAAACTGACCCAAAATGCAAAGTAGTACCTTTATGAGTTTATGGTGAAAAACTGATCCAAAATGCAAAGGGGTACCCCTTTAAGTTTTTGGCTGAAAAACTGACCCAAAATGCAAAGTTGTACCCTTTTGAGTTTATGGTGAAAAACTGACCAAAAATGCAAAAGGGTACCCCTTTAAGTTTTTGGCTGAAAAACTGACCCAAAATGCAAAGGGGTACCCCTTTGAGTTTTTGGCTGAAAAACTGACTCAAAATGCAAAGGGGTACCCTTTAGAGTTTTTGGCTGAAAAACTGATACAAAATGCAAAGGGGTACCCCTTTGAGTTTTTTGCTGAAAAACTGACCCAAAATGCAAAGTAGTACCCTTATGAGTTTATGGTGAAAAACTAACCCAAAATGCAAAGGGGTACCCCTATGAGTTTTTGGTGAAAAACTGACGCAAAATGCAAAGGGGTACCCCTTAGAGTTTTTGGCTTAAAAATTGGCACAAAATGCAAAGGGGTACCCCTTTGAGTTTTTGGTGAAAAACTGACCCAAAATGCAAAGGGGTATCCCTTTGAAGTTTTGGTGAAAAACTGACCCAAAATGCAAAGGGGTACCCCTTAGAGTTTTTGGCTTAAAAACTAGCCCAAAATGCAAAGGGGTACCCCTTTGAGTTTTTGGTGAAAAACTGATTCAAAATGCAAAGGGGTATCCCTTTGAGTTTTTGGTGAAAAACTGACCCAAAATACCAAGGGGTACCCCTTTGAGTTTTTGGTGAAAAACTGACCCAAAATGCAAAGGGGTATCCCTCTGAGTTTTTGGTGAAAAACTGACCCAAAATACGATGGGGTACCCCTTTGAGTTTTTGGTGAAAAACTGACCCAAAATGCAAAGGGGTAACCCTTAGAATTTTTTGCTGAAAAACTGACCCAAAATGCAAAGGGTTACCCCTATTAGTTTTTGGTGAAAAACTGACCCAAATGCAAAGGCGTACACCTTTGAGTTTTTGGTGAAAAACTGACCTAAAATGCAAAGCGGTATCCCTTTGAGTTTTTTGTGAAAATCTGACCCAAAAGGCAAAGGGGTACCCCCTTGAGTTTTTGGCTGAAAAACTCACTCAAAATGCAAAGGGGTACCCTTTAGAGTTTTTGGCTGAATAATTGATACAAAATGCAAAGTGGTACCCCTTTGAGTTTTTTGCTGAAAAACTGACCCAAAATGCAAGGTAGTACCTTTATGAGTTTATGGTGAAAAATTGATCAAAAATGCAAAGGGGTACCCCTTTGTGTTTTTGGCTGAAAAACTGACCCAAAATGCAAAGGGGTACCCCTTTGAGTTTTTTTGCTAAAAAACTGACCCAAAATGCAAAGGAGTACCCTTATGAGTTTTTGGTGAAAAATTGACCCAAAATGCAAAGGGGTACCACGTTGAGTTTTAGGCTGAAAAACTGACCCAAAATGCAAAGGGGTACCCCTTTGAGTTTTTTTGCTAAAAAACTGACCCAAAATGCAAAGGAGTACCCTTATGAGTTTTTGGTGAAAAATTGACCCAAATTGCAAAGGGGTATCCCTTTGAGTTTTTGGTGAAAAACTGTCCCAAAATGCAAATGGGTACCCCTTTGAGTTTTTGGTGAAAAACTGATGCAAAATACGAAGGGGTACCCCTTAGAGTTTTTGGGTTAAAAACTTGTCCAAAATGCAAAGGGGTATCCCTTCGATTTTTTGGTGAAAAACTGACCCAAAATGCAAAGGGTTACCCGTCAGAATTTTTTGCTGAAAAACTGACCCAAAAGGCAAAGGGGTACCCCTTTGAGTTTTTGGCTGAAAAACTCACTCAAAATGCAAAGGGGTACCCTTTAGAGTTTTTGGCTGAAAAACTGATACAAAATGCAAATGGGTACCCCTTTGAGTTTTTTTGCTGAAAAACTGACCCAAAATGCAAAGTAGTACCTTTATGAGTTTATGGTGAAAAACTGATCCAAAATGCAAAGGGGTACGCCTTTAAGTTTTTGGCTGAAAAACTGACCCAAAATGCAAAGTTGTACCCTTTTGAGTTTATGGTGAAAAACTGACCAAAAATGCAAAGGGGTACCCCTTTATGTTTTTGGCTGAAAAACTGACCCAAAATGCAAAGGGGTACCCTTTGAGTTTTTGGTGAAAAACTGACGCAAAATGCAAAGGGGTACCCCTTTGAGTTTTTGGTGAAAAACTGACCCAAAATGCAAAGGGGTATCCCTTTGAGTTTTTGGTGAAAAACTGACCCAAAATACAAAGGGGTACCCCTTTGAGTTTTTGGTGAAAAACTGACCCAAAATGCAAAGGGGTAACCCTTAGAATTTTTGGCTGAAAAACTGACCCAAAATGCAAAGGGTTACCCCTATTAGTTTTTGGTGAAAAACTGACCCAAATGCATAGGCGTACACCTTTGAGTTTTTGGTAAAAAACTGACCCAAAATGCAAAGTGGTATCCCTTTGAGTTTTTGGTGAAAAACTGACCCAAAAGGCAAAGGGGTACCCCTTTGAGTTTTTGGTTGAAAAACTCACTCAAAATGCAAAGGGGTACCCTTTAGAGTTTTTGGCTAAAAAATTGATACAAAATGCAAAGGGGTACCCCTTTGAGTTTTTTGCTGAAAAACTGACCCAAAATGCAAGGTAGTACCTTTACGAGTTTATGGTGAAAAACTGATCCAAAATGCAAAGGGGTACCCCTTTGTGTTTTTGGCTGAAAAACTGACCCAAAATGCAAAGGGGTACCCCTTTGAGTTTTTTTGCTAAAAAACTGACCCAAAATGCAAAGGAGTACCCTTATGAGTTTTTGGTGAAAAATTGACCCAAAATGCAAAGGGGTACCACTTTGAGTTTTAGGCTGAAAAACTGACCCAAAATGCAAAGGGGTACCCCTTTGAGTTTTTTTGCTAAAAAACTGACCCAAAATGCAAAGGAGTACCCTTATGAGTTTTTGGTGAAAAATTGACCCAAAATGCAAAGGGGTATCCCTTTGAGTTTTTGGTGAAAAACTGACCCAAAATGCAAATGGGTACCCCTTTGAGTTTTTGGTGAAAAACTGACGCAAAATACGAAGGGGTACCCCTTACAGTTTTTGGGTTAAAAACTGGCCCAAAATGCAAAGGGGTACCCCTTTGAGTTTTTGGTGAAAAACTGACCCAAAATGCAAAGTAGTACCCTTATGAGTTTATGGTGAAAAACTGACCCAAAATACAAAGGGGTACCCCTTTGAGTTTTTGGTGAAAAACTGACCCAAAATGCAAAGGGGTATCCCTTTGATTTTTTGGCGAAAAACTGACCCAAAATGCAAAGGGGTACCCGTTAGAATTTTTTGCTGAAAAACTGACCCAAAAGGCAAAGGGGTACCCCTTTTAGTTTTTGGCTGAATAACTCACTCAAAATGCAAAGGGGTACCCTTTAGAGTTTTTGGCTGAAAAACTGATACAAAATGCAAATGGGTACCCCTTTGAGTTTTTTGCTGAAAAACTGACCCAAAATGCAAAGTAGTACCTTTATGAGTTTATGGTGAAAAACTGATCCAAAATGCAAAGGGGTACCCCTTTAAGTTTTTGGCTGAAAAACTGACCCAAAATGCAAAGTTGTACCCTTTTGAGTTTATGGTGAAAAACTGACCAAAAATGCAAAGGGGTACCCCTTTAAGTTTTTGGCTGAAAAACTGACCCAAAATGCAAAGGGGTACCCCTTTGAGTTTTTGGCTGAAAAACTGACTCAAAATGCAAAGGGGTACCCTTTAGTGTTTTTGGCTGAAAAACTGATACAAAATGCAAAGGGGTACCCCTTTGAGTTTTTTGCTGAAAAACTGACCCAAAATGCAAAGTAGTACCCTTATGAGTTTATGGTGAAAAACTGACCCAAAAGGCAAAGGGGTACCCCTTTGAGTTTTTGGCTGAAAAACTCACTCAAAATGCAAAGGGGTACCCTTTAGAGTTTTTGGCTAAAAAATTGATACAAAATGCAAAGGGGTACCCCTTTGAGTTTTTTGCTGAAAAACTGACCCAAAATGCAAGGTAGTACCTTTACGAGTTTATGGTGAAAAACTGATCCAAAATGCAAAGGGGTACCCCTTTGTGTTTTTGGCTGAAAAACTGACCCAAAATGCAAAGGGGTACCCCTTTGAGTTTTTTTGCTAAAAAACTGACCCAAAATGCAAAGGAGTACCCTTATGAGTTTTTGGTGAAAAATTGACCCAAAATGCAAAGGGGTACCACTTTGAGTTTTAGGCTGAAAAACTGACCCAAAATGCAAAGGGGTACCCCTTTGAGTTTTTTTGCTAAAAAACTGACCCAAAATGCAAAGGAGTACCCTTATGAGTTTTTGGTGAAAAATTGACCCAAAATGCAAAGGGGTATCCCTTTGAGTTTTTGGTGAAAAACTGACCCAAAATGCAAATGGGTACCCCTTTGAGTTTTTGGTGAAAAACTGACGCAAAATACGAAGGGGTACCCCTTACAGTTTTTGGGTTAAAAACTGGCCCAAAATGCAAAGGGGTACCCCTTTGAGTTTTTGGTGAAAAACTGACCCAAAATGCAAAGTAGTACCCCTTTGAGTTTTTGGCTGAAAAACTGACCCAAAATGCAAAGGGGTACCCCTTTAAGTTTTTGGCTGAAAAACTGACCCAAAATGCAAAGGGGTACCCCTTTGAGTTTTTGGCTGAAAAACTGACTCAAAATGCAAAGGGGTACCCTTTAGTGTTTTTGGCTGAAAAACTGATACAAAATGCAAAGGGGTACCCCTTTGAGTTTTTTGCTGAAAAACTGACCCAAAATGCAAAGTAGTACCCTTATGAGTTTATGGTGAAAAACTGACCCAAAATGCAAAGGGGTACCCCTTTGAGTTTTTGGTGAAAAAACTGACGCAAAATGCAAAGGGGTACCCCTTAGAGTTTTTGGCTTAAAAACTGGCACAAAATGCAAAGGGGTACCCCTTTGGGTTTTTGGTGAAAAACTGACCCAAAATGCAAAGGGGTATCCCTTTGAGTTTTTGGTGAAAAACTAACCCAAAATGCAAAGGGGTACCCCTTAGAGTTTTTGGCTTAAAAACTGGCCCAAAATGCAAAGGGGTACCCCTTTGAGTTTTTGGTAAAAAACTGACCCAAAATGCAATGGGGTATCCCTTTGAGTTTTTGCTGAAAAACTTACCCAAATTGCAAAGGGGTACCCGTCAGAATTTTTTGCTGATAAACTTACCCAAAAGGCAAAGGGATACCCCTTTGAGTTTTTGGCAGAAAAACTGACCCAAAATGCAAAGGGGTACCCCTTTGAGTTTTTGGCTGAAAACTGACTCAAAATGCAAAGGGGTACCCTTTAGAGTTTTTGGCTTAAAAACTGATACAAAATGCAAAGGGGTACCCCTTTGAGTTTTTTGGTGAAAAACTGACCCAAAATGCAAAGTAGTACCCTTATGAGTTTTTGGTGAAAAACTGACCCAAAATGCAAAGGGGTACCCCTTTGAGTTTTTGGTGAAAAACTGACCCAAAATGCAAAGGGGTAACCCTTAGAGTTTTTGGCTTAAAAACTGACCCAAAATGCAAAGGGGTACCCCTTTGAGTTTTTTGGTGAAAAACTGACCCAAAATGCAAAGGGGTATCCCTTTGAGTTTTTGGTGAAAAACTGACCCAAAATACAAAGCGGTACCCCTTTGAGTTTTTGGTGAAAAACTGACCCAAAATGCAAAGGGGTAACCCTTAGAATTTTTGGCTGAAAAACTGACCCAAAATGCAAAGGGTTACCCCTGTTAGTTTTTGGTGAAAAACTGACCCAAATGCAAAGGCGTACACCTTTGAGTTTTTGGTGAAAAACTGACCCAAAATGCAAAGCGGTATCCCTTTGAGTTTTTGGTGAAAAACTGACCCAAAAGGCAAAGGGGTACCCCTTTGAGTTTTTGGCTGAAAAACTCACTCAAAATGCAAAGGGGTACCCTTTAGAGTTTTTGGCTGAAAAATTGATACAAAATGCAAAGGGGTACCCCTTTGAGTTTTTTGCTGAAAAACTGACCCAAAATGCAAGGTAGTACCTTTATGAGTTTATGGTAAAAAACTGACCCAAAATGCAAAAGGGTACCCCTTTAAGTTTTTGGCTGAAAAACTGACCCAAAATGCAAAGGGGTACCCCTTTGAGTTTTTGGCTGAAAAACTGAGTCAAAATGCAAAGGCGTACCCTTTAGAGATTTTGGCTGAAAAACTGATCCAAAATGCAAAGGGGTACCCCTTTGAGTTTTTTTGCTGAAAAACTGACCCAAAATGCAAAGTAGTACCCTTATGAGTTTATGGTGAAAAACTGACCCAAAATGCAAAGGGGTACCCCTTTGAGTTTTTGGCGAAAAACTGACGCAAAATGCAAAGGGGTACCCCTTAGAGTTTTTGGCCTAAAAAATGGCCCAAAATGCAAAGGGGTACCCCTTTGAGTTTTTGGTGAATAACTGACCCAAAATGCAAAGGGGTATCCCTTTGAGTTTTTGGTGAATAACTGACCCAAAATGCAAAGGGGTACCCGTCATAATTTTTTGCTGAAAAGCTGACCCAAAAGGCAAAGGGGCAGCCCTTTGACTTTTTGGCTGAAAAACTGACTCAAAATGCAAAGGGGTACCCTTTAGAGTTTTTGGCTGAAAAACTGATACAAAATGCAAAGGGGTACCCCTTTAAGTTTTTGGCTGAAAAACTGACCCAAAATGCAAAGGGGTACCCCTTTGAGTTTTTGGCTGAAAAACTGACTCAAAATGCAAAGGGGTACCCTTTAGTGTTTTTGGCTGAAAAACTGATACAAAATGCAAAGGGGTACCCCTTTGAGTTTTTTGCTGAAAAACTGACCCAAAATGCAAAGTAGTACCCTTATGAGTTTATGGTGAAAAACTGACCCAAAATGCAAAGGGGTACCCCTTTGAGTTTTTGGTGAAAAAACTGACGCAAAATGCAAAGGGGTACCCCTTAGAGTTTTTGGCTTAAAAACTGGCACAAAATGCAAAGGGGTACCCCTTTGGGTTTTTGGTGAAAAACTGACCCAAAATGCAAAGGGGTATCCCTTTGAGTTTTTGGTGAAAAACTAACCCAAAATGCAAAGGGGTACCCCTTAGAGTTTTTGGCTTAAAAACTGGCCCAAAATGCAAAGGGGTACCCCTTTGAGTTTTTGGTAAAAAACTGACCCAAAATGCAATGGGGTATCCCTTTGAGTTTTTGGTGAAAAACTTACCCAAATTGCAAAGGGGTACCCGTCAGAATTTTTTGCTGATAAACTTACCCAAAAGGCAAAGGGGTACCCCTTTGAGTTTTTGGCAGAAAAACTGACCCAAAATGCAAAGGGGTACCCCTTTGAGTTTTTGGCTGAAAACTGACTCAAAATGCAAAGGGGTACCCTTTAGAGTTTTTTGCTGAAAAACTGATACAAAATGCAAAGGGGTACCCCTTTGAGTTTTTTGTTGAAAAACTGACCCAAAATGCAAAGTAGTACCCTTATGAGTTTATGGTGAAAAACTGACCCAAAATGCAAAGGGGTACCCCTTTGAGTTTTTGGTGAAAAACTGATTCAAAATGCAAAGGGGTATCCCTTAGAGTTTTTGGCTTAAAAACTAGCCCAAAATGCAAAGGGGTACCCCTTTGAGTTTTTTGGTGAAAAACAGACCCAAAATGCAAAGGGGTATCCCTTTGAGTTTTTGGTGAAAAACTGACCCAAAATACAAAGGGGTACCCCTTTGAGTTTTTGGTGAAAAACTGACCCAAAATGCAAAGGGGTAACCCTTAGAATTTTTGGCTGAAAAACTGACCCAAAATGCAAAGGGTTACCCCTGTTAGTTTTTGGTGAAAAACTGACCCAAATGCAAAGGCGTACACCTTTGAGTTTTTGGTGAAAAACTGACCCAAAATGCAAAGCGGTATCCCTTTGAGTTTTTGGTGAAAAACTGACCCAAAAGGCAAAGGGGTACCCCTTTGAGTTTTTGGCTGAAAAACTCACTCAAAATGCAAAGGGGTACCCTTTAGAGTTTTTGGCTGAAAAATTGATACAAAATGCAAAGGGGTACCCCTTTGAGTTTTTTGCTGAAAAACTGACCCAAAATGCAAGGTAGTACCTTTATGAGTTTATGGTAAAAAACTGACCCAAAATGCAAAGGGGTACCCCTTTAAGTTTTTGGCTGAAAAACTGACCCAAAATGCAAAGGGGTACCCCTTTGAGTTTTTGGCTGAAAAACTGACTCAAAATGCAAAGGCGTACCCTTTAGAGATTTTGGCTGAAAAACTGATCCAAAATGCAAAGGGGTACCCCTTTGAGTTTTTTTGTTGAAAAACTGACCCAAAATGCAAAGTAGTACCCTTATGAGTTTATGGTGAAAAACTGACCCAAAATGCAAAGGGGTACCCCTTTGAGTTTTTGGTGAAAAACTGACGCAAAATGCAAAGGGGTACCCCTTAGAGTTTTTGGCCTAAAAAATGGCCCAAAATGCAAAGGGGTACCCCTTTGAGTTTTTGGTGAATAACTGACCCAAAATGCAAAGGGGTATCCCTTTGAGTTTTTGGTGAATAACTGACCCAAAATGCAAAGGGGTACCCGTCATAATTTTTTGCTGAAAAGCTGACCCAAAAGGCAAAGGGGCAAGCCCTTTGACTTTTTGGCTGAAAAACTGACTCAAAATGCAAAGGGGTACCCTTTAGAATTTTTGGCTGAAAAACTGATACAAAATGCAAAGGGGTACCCCTTTGAGTTTTTTACTGAAAAACTGACCCAAAATGCAAAGTAGTACCCATATGAGTTTATGGTAATAAACTGACCCAAAATACAAAGGGGTACCCCTTTGAGTTTTTGGTGAAAAACTGACGCAAAAGGCAAAGGGGTACCCCTTTGAGTTTTTGGCTGAAAAACTCACTCAAAATGCAAAGGGGTACCCTTTAGAGTTTTTGGCTGAAAAATTGATACAAAATGCAAAGGGGTACCCCTTTGAGTTTTTTGCTGAAAAACTGACCCAAAATGCAAGGTAGTACCTTTATGAGTTTATGGTAAAAAACTGACCCAAAATGCAAAGGGGTACCCCTTTAAGTTTTTGGCTGAAAAACTGACCCAAAATGCAAAGGGGTACCCCTTTGAATTTTTGGCTGAAAAACTGACCCAAAATGCAAAGTAGTACCCTTATGAGTTTATGGTGAAAAACTGACCCAAAATGCAAAGGGGTACCCCTTTGAGTTTTTGGTGAAAAACTGATTCAAAATGCAAAGGGGTATCCCTTAGAGTTTTTGGCTTAAAAACTAGCCCAAAATGTAAAGGGGTACCCCTTTGAGTTTTTTGGTGAAAAACAGACCCAAAATGCAAAGGGGTATCCCTTTGAGTTTTTGGTGAAAAACTGACCCAAAATACAAAGGGGTACCCCTTTGAGTTTTTGGTGAAAAACTGACGCAAAATGCGAAGGGGTACCCCTTAGAGTTTTTGGGTTAAAAACTGGCCCAAAATGCAAAGGGGTACCCCTTTGAGTTTTTGGTGAAAAACTGACCCAAAATGCAAAGGGGTACCCCTTAGAATTTTTTGCTTAAAAACTAGCCCAAAATGCAAAGTAGTACCTTTATGAGTTTATGGTGAAAAACTGATCCAAAATGCAAAGGGGTACCCCTTTAAGTTTTTGGCTGAAAAACTGACCCAAAATGCAAAGTTGTACCATTTTGAATTTATGGTGAAAAACTGACCAAAAATGCAAAGGGGTACCCCTTTAAGTTTTTGGCTGAAAAACTGACCCAAAATGCAAAGGGGTACCCCTTTGAGTTTTTGGCTGAAAAACTGACTCAAAATGCAAAGGGGTACCCTTTAGAGTTTTTGGCTGAAAAACTGATACAAAATGCAAAGGGGTACCCCTTTGAGTTTTTTGCTGAAAAACTGACCCAAAATGCAAAGTAGTACTCTTATGAGTTTATGGTGAAAAACTGACCCAAAATGCAAAGGGGTACCCCTTTGAGTTTTTGGTGAAAAAACTGACGCAAAATGCAAAGGGGTACCCCTTAGAGTTTTTGGCTTAAAAACTGGCACAAAATGCAAAGGGGTACCCCTTTGGGTTTTTGGTGAAAAACTGACCCAAAATGCAAAGGGGTATCCCTTTGAGTTTTTGGTGAAAAACTGACCCAAAATGCAAAGGGGTACCCCTTAGAGTTTTTGGCTTAAAAACTGGCCCAAAATGCAAAGGGGTACCCCTTTGAGTTTTTGGTAAAAAACTGACCCAAAATGCAAAGGGGTATCCCTTTGAGTTTTTGGTGAAAAACATACCCAAATTGCAAAGGGGTACCCGTCAGAATTTTTTGCTGATAAACTTACCCAAAAGGCAAAGGGGTACCCCTTTGAGTTTTTGGCAGAAAAACTGACCCAAAATGCAAAGGGGTACCCCTTTGAGTTTTTGGCTGAAAACTGACTCAAAATGCAAAGGGGTACCCTTTAGAGTTTTTTGCTGAAAAACTGATACAAAATGCAAAGGGGTACCCCTTTGAGTTTTTTGTTGAAAAACTGACCCAAAATGCAAAGTAGTACCCTTATGAGTTTATGGTGAAAAACTGGCCCAAAATGCATAGGGGTACCCCTTTGAGTTTTTTGGTGAAAAACTGACCCAAAATGCAAAGGGGTATCCCTTTGAGTTTTTGGTGAAAAACTGACCCAAAATGCAAATGGGTACCCCTTTGAGTTTTTGGTGAAAAACTGACGCAAAATGCGAAGGGGTACCCCTTAGAGTTTTTGGGTTAAAAACTGGCCCAAAATGCAAAGGGGTACCCCTTTGAGTTTTTGGTGAAAAACTGACCCAAAATGCAAAGGGGTACCCCTTAGAATTTTTTGCTTAAAAACTGGCCCAAAATGCAAAGTAGTACCTTTATGAGTTTATTGTGAAAAACTGATCCAAAATGCAAAGGGGTACACCTTTAAGTTTTTGGCTGAAAAACTGACCCAAAATGCAAAGTTGTACCATTTTGAATTTATGGTGAAAAACTGACCAAAAATGCAAAGGGGTACCCCTTTAAGTTTTTGGCTGAAAAACTGACCCAAAATGCAAAGGGGTACCCCTTTGAGTTTTTGGCTGAAAAACTGACTCAAAATGCAAAGGGGTACCCTTTAGAGTTTTTGGCTGAAAAACTGATACAAAATGCAAAGGGGTACCCCTTTGAGTTTTTTGCTGAAAAACTAACCCAAAATGCAAAGTAGTACCCTTATGAGTTTATGGTGAAAAACTGACCCAAAATGCAAAGGGGTACCCCTTTGAGTTTTTGGTGAAAAAACTGACGCAAAATGCAAAGGGGTACCCCTTAGAGTTTTTGGCTTAAAAACTGGCACAAAATGCAAAGGGGTACCCCTTTGGGTTTTTGGTGAAAAACTGACCCAAAATGCAAAGGGGTATCCCTTTGAGTTTTTGGTGAAAAACTGACCCAAAATGCAAAGGGGTACCCCTTAGAGTTTTTGGCTTAAAAACTGGCCCAAAATGCAAAGGGGTACCCCTTTGAGTTTTTGGTAAAAAACTGACCCAAAATGCAAAGGGGTATCCCTTTGAGTTTTTGGTGAAAAACTTACCCAAATTGCAAAGGGGTACCCGTCAGAATTTTTTGCTGATAAACTTACCCAAAAGGCAAAGGGGTACCCCTTTGAGTTTTTGGCAGAAAAACTGACCCAAAATGCAAAGGGGTACCCCTTTGAGTTTTTGGCTGAAAACTGACTCAAAATGCAAAGGGGTACCCTTTAGAGTTTTTTGCTGAAAAACTGATACAAAATGCAAAGGGGTACCCCTTTGAGTTTTTTGTTGAAAAACTGACCCAAAATGCAAAGTAGTACCCTTATGAGTTTATGGTGAAAAACTGACCCAAAATGCAAAGGGGTACCCCTTTGAGTTTTTGGTGAAAAACTGATTCAAAATGCAAAGGGGTATCCCTTAGAGTTTTTGGCTTAAAAACTAGCCCAAAATGCAAAGGGGTACCCCTTTGAGTTTTTTGGTGAAAAACAGACCCAAAATGCAAAGGGGTATCCCTTTGAGTTTTTGGTGAAAAACTGACCCAAAATACAAAGGGGTACCCCTTTGAGTTTTTGGTGAAAAACTGACCCAAAATGCAAAGGGGTAACCCTTAGAATTTTTGGCTGAAAAACTGACCCAAAATGCAAAGGGTTACCCCTGTTAGTTTTTGGTGAAAAACTGACCCAAATGCAAAGGCGTACACCTTTGAGTTTTTGGTGAAAAACTGACCCAAAATGCAAAGCGGTATCCCTTTG